>VZTB01016897.1:946440-991610 GCA_013397245.1 Thryothorus ludovicianus | reverse complement strand
AACACAAAGCAACTAAAAAAAAAAAACAACAAACCACAAAGTTTAAGAGGCATCAGCCCTAAACTGCCCTGTTCCCTTTGGCATGCAGTGTTTGTAAAGCATGCAAGCTACAGATGTAAATTTATGCAAGACAATCCACATAATGTTCATGATAGGTTTTGAATTGCTGTGCAAAACCTGCACAATTAAGCTCCAACAAAATGGATATATATTTATATATTATTTTAATTTCACAGGTGGAAAACCTGAGGGGTAAATGGAGCTACTGATTCAAGGTATTCTTTGGAGGGACCTGGCTGTAAGGTCAAAACATTGAGGGCTAATCATCAGGGCACCAGAAGAAGAATACACACAGAGAATTAAAAATTGACACCATCAAATGTAATAGTGGAGCCATAAAGCCAAACCCTTCCCAAAGAATTTACAAGTCTGCTCAATCCTGTGGACAAGTACCCACCTCTGTCAGCCATTCAAAGCACCTGGCTGTTCCTGTTGGCACCCCTGCATCTTCCCCAGACCTCAGCTGCACTCACCCCCTCCCTGCTCTACCAGGGCTTCTGAAGGTGTGTCTGCAGGTGCCACCTCACCTGGCACAGCTCAGACACGGCCCTGAGCACACACAGAGGGTGGCACTGCCAGCACCAGACTGCTCTTCATGAGCTCCACCATGCACTGGAAGTCCTCTCCTAATAAATGTGGCCAGCTTTATACCTCTTCTGCATGAGAATCCAACAATCTGTACACTTGGAAAAACTAGTACACCAGAGAAACTCAAATGATGATTTCTGAACATCTTGAACAGCATTTAATTGATTGGAGGAGAACTTAGACAGTAAAATAAGAGAAGTCTGTATTATTTCCTCCCCATGACATTCATTACAGTTATAGAGGAAATGACTACATAGAGCAGGGATTGTATAGCACTGTACAAATGTGTTCTTTGAGCTGGTGTAGCTGTACATACATTAACTTTCACAAGAAACATTTAAACAAAGTGTTTGTTTACTTGCAAGGGCTCTTCTGACATTAAATTTGGATGAATGGGCAATTAAAGTTCAGAAATATCAGATGTAATGAAAAACATATCCAAGTAGTTCTGTACATGGTGAAGTTACTCTCACCATATGAAGTTTAATACTGTTGAGCAGAATAAAGAGAAACTAATTCTCTTTTTAAAGAAGACACTGGGTTTCTTGTGTCTTTGTCAAACAGAGGTTTTGTTAATTCATATTTTTCAAGCTGATTGTCTTAATAACACAGCTGGTTTAGGTTTCCATTATCTTAAGACAAGATTTAGAGACAGGTTTAATTTCCTTTGAAAAAAGAACCTGACATATTTATGTAATCAACTAAGGGTATTACAAACAATAAAATTAGAATCCTAGGACCAAAAGGTGAACTTAGTTTTTATTCTGAAGTGACAGCCAACTCAACCAGGTAGACCAAACCCAGACACTGTTCAGGCTCTGGCAAAACTCGTGTTTTCTCCAATTCTGTTACTCATGCTGTTGCTCCGAGCACCTGATCAAAAGCAAGCTTCAACACATAAACCAGGTTTCAATTTAACATTCACAGGAGGCCAGAAGTGTCTGCAGATTTAAAACAAACCACTCACAAGCCAATACTCAGCTTGGCACTTGGCAGGGTACACAGAAGCATCTGAAATACCATCTCTGAAAGAGTTTGATTTAATCTTCTCTAAGTGTATCAATTAACATTCACTCAGATAGGTAACATGCATTTGAATTTGGTTTTTAAAGAAATCACATCAACAACATGTGTAAGTTTAACAATATTTAGTACCACTCTTTCAGAAGTTTTTTGTGTAAACTCCAATTTATGAAGATAAAAGTTCCATAGTTGTACACTAGGGGTATTTGAATCTGAAATGCTACTGTCAAAAATGTTCCCTGATAATATGAAGATTGATGATGTTTGCACAATTGTGTCAAAGTTAGATAAATTAAATGCCAAAAAATAAATCCAAAAAACACACATCTCACCCATTAAATTGACATGAGGACATTACATGAAGTTCTGAACCTCCAGTATGTTAATTTTTTCTTGTAGTATCTATAAGAGCTGAGCTTCCAAAGGAGTTTGAAGTTACTATTTGATTATTCTATTCTTCACAATGTTTGAATATCTCTCCTGAGGAAACTCATGGCAAACAATGCTCTCCAAAAGTCCATATATTGGGCATCTCCAATGGTGTTTGAGGACACCCAATGACAACTCAAAGATGAAACAACACACTGCTGACTATAGCAGGAGTATGAGAGTCCAACCCAGCTCCTGATTAAACATCTTTTTCATCTGTTCATCTTAGAAGAGTAAAATTAAAGAAGATAGCACATCACTGTCTAATGGGGCTTTAAAACCAGCCCTCTGCTCCAAAAATAATCTGTATTTTATGATCTCAACTACGTGTTTACAAATAGTGAGTCTCCAATGATGATTAAGAGCTTTGTTTTGCTGAAGCAGATACCTATTTCCATCAAAATATAAGCCTTAAAAGCAGATTTATTTTCACTAGAATAAAGAAAAAAAAAAATTCCAGAATTTGCCACAGAATAGCAAATATTCAGTACTAAATTACAAACCTGCAGCTACCAGAACTTCATTTTATAGTTCTGTTAAAAATAAGATACCCCACACACTGCTGTAAAGATGCTGTTCTATTACTGCCATTTTCACAGTGTATTCCTTTATTCTAAGATTTTTCTCCATTTGTCCATAGAAGTCCATTTTGTAGAACATATTGGCAGTCTTTTAAAATGTGATTTATGGCACTACTTAAGCACTTATCACTTGCTATTTGATCTTCCAGCTACATTATTATTCTGGGCTTCAAAACACTAAACACCTCAGCAAAGTAAACATTCTGTAATTTATATTTTTATATTATTTTTTCAGATAGAAGGTGACTTTTTTTTCTGGCCTGTTTATTAATTGAGAAAACTAAGTAAAGCTCCTAATGATTTAGATGTCAAAATTCCTTGTTATTCATCAACATGATGAAGCCTAAGGCCTTGATATTGAATAAAATACAGTCACCTCTTTAAACTTAAACATGAAAGTAGTCTCAGTTTTCTTGGAAGATTTCATAGAACTGTAAACTAATTATGTTCTTTTTTCCCTTCATAATGCAAAGTGATACTCATTACTACATAAACTAGTACAGCTAGAAAAATCAGAAATGTTTTTTTCCCTAGACTTTAGCAAGAGCTCTATACTCCAAAGAGCAATTTTGTGTTTTCTACCTATAACATAATTGATAGTATTCTCTCTTTTTCAAGGTTTTACTCATTTTTATGTATAGACTATTACAGCTGAAACAAGACATTATTTTATATATTATTTTATAACAATAATATATAAATTATATATATCATTAATAATATTTTTCTATAGAATAAATAAGCAGATTAATTCCATGGAGTCCAATGATGTTAATCAGGCAAAGTGACAAGCAGACTGCACCCCCCAGCATAACCATTCTAAAATACAGGCAGAAAACAGTAATTTAAAAATTATAATTCTACATATAAAGCTCTGAAGTCAATATTAGAAGGCCTTCAAAGGGCCTAATACAGGTTTTACAAATCCTTCCAAGCCAACTGACATCTAGAAAAAGGAAGCCATCAATCCACCATAGAAAGAGTCACTGTGTACCCTGAAAATATCTTCTATTCCATCACACATTACACAGAACCCTCTGGAAGCACAGCACAGGATCTGCTCTGTGAAACACTGCACCTGAAGAGACAAATGGGTAAAAAGAAAGTGGAAGCTGCCCAACAGGGAGCTGCACATTAGAATTAGAATTTGCATTAAATTATAGGAGTTAATTCCCATAACTGAGCACTGTAGTCTGCCATGTCTTCAGACAAACATCAATGACAAAGACAATTTTTAATTGTACTGACAAGAAAATCAGTTTGGCTTACAGTAAGAAAAGCAAACAAAAAAAAAAACCCAAATCTCTCTAAACTACTTTTTTCATGTATCACATACATATGAAGTTCTATAAGCAAACATATTTCAACAATTGTTTGAGGTGGCTGAGTTACAACACATGAAACTAGCACATCTTTGAACAATTTTCCACTTAGAACAAGGAAATTAATAAGTTAGGGACATCAATCATTAACTGTCGATGTGTCACAGTAGTCAGTGTAAATGTACATGTAAAAAAAACCTTCAAGAACACATAAATCAGAGTTTTAAAGGTTTTACTTGTCTAAGAAAATACTACTTTTCACATAAATGGCAAATCAACATATGCAGATCACCCAGCAACAAACAGTCCTAAGGGTCATAAGCCAATGACTGAGTTTGAGTAACTTTAAATTGACAGTGTGCTGAAGGGGGAAGAACATACTGAAATCTGCTGTCAATTCAGCACTTCATCTGCTCTGTCCCAGCAATCAGCAGCCCCCCACTAATTCAGCAGCCAACTCTTTCTTCTGGGTATGAAATGAGATACCACAACAACCTTTAAGTATCTTACATTGCAATACTTTTTTACTAAGTGCAAGTTTTGATTTCAGATATGGAGCAAACTATTTGGACAAAAAGAAGACAACTAAAAATAAATATATAAGTAAATAAGCAAAATGAAATTACAAGGATAAAACTTTGAGAAAGTATTTTTAGCAGATTGTAATAGAAGTCAGTTACTAAAATCTTTATTTTCTTCTTCTGATAAGTGAACAAAAGTTCTCTATTTTGAAGCGAAATAAATCTCCAGTACAGCACTAACGCAGAGAATGAATACAAAAATTGGAAGGGCAAAAACTTAAGTATACAGAACACTTTCTTCCAAATTCTATTTTAAAGCAGTTCTATCTTGACAATGCCATCAAGATGAACATTTCAAAAACCCCAAATACTCTCTTTAGAGCTCTGACTTGTAGCAGAAGGATAGTATAATATTGTTATTCATTCACATTGATAGACAGAAGATTAGTAAACTGGAATTGCTGAGAAACTATCAACTGTCTAAAGAGTTTGTTTCCAACAACCCAGTATTTGGGGGAAAAGTCTTTAAGCGAAATATCTTCTCATGAACTCCCTCTGTTTCTATACAATACTTTAATGAGTCTTCTGAGTTCAGCAAAGGCAGCTGAACCACAAGAAGGCTGTGCAGAGCCATTGCCCTACACGTTGTAGCTCTCCTAATGAGTTAATAACATTTAGGACACATCCTGCCCAATGAAAACACCAAAACTCACACGTGGCTCTTCAGTGCTGCTGCAGATCTTTGTCTCTTTCCCCAGCTGTAACCTATACCAACTTCTTGCCTCATGACTTGAGCCCCCTATCAGACCACACTGATTCCTGACTCCAGCTCTGTCACTGGCTTTCTTGGAAATCATCCTACTGTGTTCTTAGGACTAACACAAGGTATGCAACACGTATGTGATATGGAAACGCTAGAGAATGCATACACAAAAAAATATTTATGTGCCTTTTCAGTGCAAATAAATACATAGGCACATGAAACAGCAGGAAGGCTGAAGACACTCTAGCAATAATTGCAGAATGACAGAATGACTTCTAGAAAACTTGAAAGCACCTGACATCCTGTTAAAAACTTACAGTCACAGATTTGGAAGCAAAAAATTTCTTTTATAATGCTAACAACTTCCTCTGTCCTATGGGGTACTATACAAAGTAGCTGCAAGTCTATGCTATCACAGCATCCAATGCATTCTCTGTGGAAAACAAAATAGCTTCTACTTCTGCTGGTTTTAAATCAAATGTCAACAAAGATATTAAAATGTCTAGCTCAAAATACTTTTTTGTGATGTTATTCATTGGTGACAAATTACTCAAAAGGGAAGATTAGAAAAACCCTTCATTTCCATTTGCTGGTCTTCCTGTCCTTGAGAAACATTGTCAGGCTAAGAAAAAGCTATGGGGAGCCCCCTGTTAAAATGGTAGCAGTGATAATGCACATTAATTTTCACCACTGTCTCATGAGTATCTTCATGCTGGGAAGGGAATCATTGTTTACATACTGATGAGAGCAGCAGAAAGATACTTCCCTGTAGTTTCACATAAGCAGTAAGCAAGAATGGGACTGCAGGGTTCTGAAACTCTCACCTGAAGTTTCTGTACCAAAAGGGACACATTTATAACCCCCTACTGCTTTACAAAGAGGAAGATAATCTATTCTCCATGCCCGTCGTGAACAAGACTAGTAATGGGTTTAAATTACAATAAGAAAGATTCAGCTTAAACACAAACAAAACCCCTTCTATTAACAGAGACTGAAAGATATTGCCTGGGGAGACTGCAGAGTTTCTTTCATTTCAAAACTTGAACAGAAGCTTAGACAAACACCTGTTCTAAATCTTGAGCTTGCTGAGCTTTGAACTGTCCAGCACATTAAGCATGGCAAGGTTCCACATAAGCTCTCCAAGCCGATGAGCTCATCAACAATTCACATGTGCAATGCTATTCAATGTACACTAAGAGCTACTTAGCAGCAGGTACAACATCAAAATCCACATTTTATTTTACTCTCATCCCTAAGAAGTGAGAAATACATTAAAATAGTGCTGTGGGTTTGATTAAAACCTGGCAGTAAAGCAATCCATCACTACTTCCTTTTATTTCCAAAACAGTGCCTATAAATTCACTATCTGTAACTATACCTATGAACTTCATAAATGGAGGCATAGTTTGGTCTCAGTTGACAAAACCCAAGTTTGACCAATGATGATATCAAAATTGTTATGATCTCACCATGTATTCACTAATGATCACATTGGGCAAGAGACAACACCAACCCACATCCTTTATTTGAAAGAAAAAAACAAACATCTTCAGATTTCCTTTTATACATAAGCTACTGAACACCTGTTTTCTACTTTATGCTCTGTAGACGAGCCCAGTAATAATTCAGACAAACACAGAGCACAAGAGGAATTTGAAAAAAGCACAAAGTAAATTGTTGGGTGTAATCCTGAATTCTTGATAAAGTAATATAGGAATTTCTTTTGTATTAGAAAGATACAAGACAAATTCATTTAAAACTCATGTTTCCCAGCTATTCATAGCACATCTGCATGTCCAATTCACCAACATACTTTTTAAAGTTTTAACATCAAAACCAGAAACCAGCATTCCTATTTTGGTTTCAGTAATGTCAAATAAAAGGGAATACTAGCCAGATACTCTTCAATATCTTTGCTTACACACTGAAGACCATCCTTCACTTCCTTCAGGGTTGGTTTCATTTGAAAAGATGATTAGGGATGTCTCTTAGCATTATGTATTTGGTCCTCAGCAAGCAGTAAGAGGAATGAGTTCATTAATAAGGCTCACCATCTTTCAGGAAACATCTTTCACATTTCTGCTTACCACAAAAGTAACAGCCAAAAGAGAGAACAGTATTTTGGTTTTAAACATGTGGGTCTCTTTTTCTCACCTCTGCTGAGGTTCTTGTGCCACCCTGGGACCATATCTGAAATCCCTACAGACTTGTAGACTTGACGCAAAATTCAACATTTTGTAAAAAATGTTTAATTCCACTTCATCTCACTATTTAATTACTCAGACATAAACCTCCCATGAACAACTAGCTGAATATGACTTAAGAGCCTCGCCTAGAACTTAAGCTTCTGAATTTAAGTTCCTGTTCCATTCTAGCAGTAAGAAGACAGGAAGAGCAGTGAAGTCAGTAATGTGCATCAGCTGCTTGAGGTAACCCATTGTAAATGTGAAACCAGACAGAGCTGCAGTTCTATAGGACAGTTAAAAGTGACCATGGCCAGCTGGGAAAAGGGTTACCTTGTTCACCATAAAAACTGCATGCATTATCTACAATCAAAGTACAGCTACTTTTCTTCATCCTTTTTATTTTGCAATTTAGGAAGCTGGAAGAATTAGTCAAGAAATTCTGCAAAAACACCTTCACTGTTAGAACCAATCCTTTATGCCTGACATCTGACAGAATTCTGGTCCCTTCTATTGAAATTATATTTTTTTAGTCAATTTAAAATAGACAAAATTCTGTTCAATCAACACTGCAGGCACTAACTGTGCAAATAAATTATTACAGATCACCACCACATTGCATTCTTTTGGAAAAATTGATATCATTCTCAGTCAGTAAAGCACAACTGTTGTAAGATTATTTCCATCTTAGTTGTTACACAATATTTGAAACAGCCTTTTTCCTAAAATGGGTTTTTTCCCCAGCTATGCTCTAGATGTAGCTCTCATTCTGCATTTAAACAGGGTTTCAGGTGAATTAAAAAGGACAGATATGGCAGCCCTAAAGTAATATATGAAAGTCTTATTGTATTAGTCATTTTTCCTGTCATTTTGTATTAGTGTCATATTAGTCTAATGCAATACTAACATGATACTGAAATGTTAGCATATCACAGATTACTCAGTGTGTCAAGCTTGAGTCTGATCATATTACTTTACTGTGTGTATTCCAGTGATGAAACTCTTCCTTTCCATGCCCTAAAACTGAGCAGGACTAACAGAAAACACAAACCACAGGCTGTGCAAGAGCCCAAGACTTGCATAACAGGTTTTAACACCTCTTGTGCCAAAGGAAAGAACCAATCTGTAACAGATCAGATAATATTCATTCAGTCTAGGATTCTGCTAACACAAGATACTCCTTTTCACTTCAAGAAGATTTTTATTCTCTTCACACAAACTGAAGAACTCCCATCAAAATAGCAGCACTTCCAAGAGTTCCTATGATAGGAGATATCCCCTTTGAATCTTCTTTGCAGAACCAAGAACTGTTAAAATTAGGTAATAAAAAATAAGAAAGTTTTCTTTAAGTGCATTTTATTCTAGTGGCCCATCATCAAACAGCACATCAATCACATAACTGAGAACTGGGAACTGTGGCTGGATCAGGTCTAGAAAAAACAGCAGAAATGCAAAGAGTAACTTCTGACCTAGGCAGTACTCACAGTGGGAAAACAGCATATTAACAAAAACAGAATAAAAATCCCATCCAATCCATCTCTATTATGTTCTCTTTGATGATAATTTGTTTTGTGAACCACTAATTGTACATTTCTAATCTGGGTGAATATGACAGCCATTACAGAGTGTTTTATTTCCCCTTCAGAAGAAGAGATGCAATCTGTTTCCATTGCAGAGGTCCTCATAATTCTATAATTTAAGTAACTACAACATTTTAAAGAACTATTTAAGTAAATAAAATATTTAAATAAAGGGTTTAATGCAAACAAACACAGAACCAAAGAAAATAAATTAAAGTCAAATTCCAAAGGCCTTTGGAAATTTAGCTTCATTGACACTTACAGAGGAACAAGAAACTTTCAGAATTTGAAATGCTTCTATGTGAAAACAAATATTGCTAAATATTAGGAAACAGTTTGACCAAAAATAAAATCTACTTTTTCAAACTGCTTTGATTTATCCCAAAATTGCAGTGAACTAAGGAAGCTTTCAGAGGAAAAAAAAAAAAATCTTTTCATAATCTTTGCCTAGTGATTACCCTGCACTGCTTTTGCAATAATTACTGTGGGTAACATTTCAATGAGGTTACACTGTTTCCCTGTCTCAATTTCTTCATAATTTTCTTTTACATGTCCTCAGTAGCTACCATAGTATGACAGAGCACTGTAGAACTGTCTACTAGGTGGCCAATCAGAACTACCACATGGTGTTTACATATACAGAAATTCACATGCACCCTGACAAGAGGCACAGAGCAAGGGTTTCTAGTTTGTTCTTGAATAAGTAGGAAATGATGGATAGAAAAACAACCAGTAAGAATAACAAACAACAGAGCCATAATAACCCATAGGTGCAGAATTCTGCTACAGTATTTAACTACATGTTGAATTTTTTTGTATTTTAAAGGCTGAAGTGTGCACATTAAATTCACCTCTGTTCAACTATAATAGAATAGTATAAAAATTTCTCTTCACAGTACACTAGAGAGGTATAGGCATGGGCCAACTTACTGCTTTAATGCCATCATTTGTACTTCACATGCACAAACATGCAGGTATTTTGGCAGGAACCCCTCACACATCACTTCCCAGTTATCCCAAATACAGACAGGCTTTTGTACAAAAATATATTGTTCACAAATATCAAGTAAAACACAATATAAAATTGCTACTTATTGTTTCAATTTTTTAATATTATTTTAGGCTTCCTCTTTATTGCAAGAACTGGTAAAGTTTCATCCTAATTTTACAGCTTTTAAGTCGAGACTCAAAACATCAGATTTTACAAAAACAAGCACCAGAGAAAGCTAGACTACTAGTTTAATGCATTTCAATGTACTGAAAATACTGTAAGCATGTAATTTGATGAACAGAGTTTTATTGAATTTGGTTAAATATTTAAAGCTTTTTAGAGTCCTATGTAAATTGAATAAACACACATTTGATCAAACTGCCATCTGCTGGGTATTCCTGGGATTTAAGTTCTTTGGTTAAACACACACTACAGTGTTTAAAAATATTGTAATAAGAACTATGATAAATTTTTACATTTTAATTTATTATTTTTTTCAGTTTGGTTGGCAATAACCAATTTCCCTTTTTCCAGAAGAAATCCTATCCACAGTAGCTGTATTACAGACACTGTGACCTTGCCCAGCACAATCCATCCTCCTCACCCCAGAACTCACATTCAGCTCGCTGGGAGCAGCTCAGGGACCTTCACCTGTGCAGCCCTTGAATAGAAGAGAGGACACAGCTAAATCCACACTGCCTGAAGCAACCATTTTCTGTGACCACAGAAATTAGTAGAGCTTCTGACTGTTTGTTCAGCAAAGAAAAAAAGTGACAAGAACAAAAAAAATAGAAATTAATAATAAAGGAATAGGAGAAAATTACACAAATTACTCCCATAAAAACAATCTGTATAAAACAGAGTGGCAAATTTCCAACTTACTTTTCACTACTTTAAGGAAATATTTCTCCTTGGAGCCATCCAAGGTTATATCCATCAAAAAGCCAGGCCACTATGATAAACTTGTTTAGCACATTAACTCTGGTACAATCAAGTGTTTTCAGAAAATTATCATGAAAAGAAATAGTGGTTGCCTGCAGAACTTAAAAGTGAGATTTCAAATTACTTATGTCCTGAAGACAAAAGCAAAAGTAAAATCTGGAAGCTTCCAAAATCAACTAACAAAATAGGTGCATTTTACAGAAGAACCGTCTATTGCATTCATCTTCCATCAAAAAAGAGGGCAAAATTATGAAATACAAGCACAGAACCACCAGTGGGGAATTTGGCTGATCTGAGAGGCACAGGAGTGTTCATTGAGACAGGGCTTCAACTTCTCCAAAGCATCTTGGCTACAGGCCTTAAGGTTTTTCTGTTTTGCAAACCCACTGTGTAACCAGCTGCTTCTTTCCTTGAGTCCCTTATTACATTTTAAAAATCCTAAGTCACTTTTCTAAACCGTTAACTTTGAGGACATTTAGAAACAAAAGTTCAGGTACCACATTATTTCCTGGAAGTGAAAAATCTCCTCTAGGACTTGGGAAGGTAGTAGTACATTGCTATACAAAAGGAAGAGGTGCTTGGGGGTGCAGTTTAGAAGCTCTGCTTGGAAGGCAGGACTGCAGCTCACGCAGTTCAGCCTTCCCCTGAAGCAGGACTACTCAACCAGCTCAGCTGGGGCTTCACCTTCCTGATAAACCTGAGGTTCCAAAGGTCCATATGCACCTAAGTTTGCACAAAAGCATCACAGACCAGAAATACAGACAGCCATGGTATTTGTTGAGAGTCTTTCAAACGGGGCTCTGATCTTCAAAAGGCAGAACATGTGCCAAGTTTAAGCAGTGCTTTGGGTGGGACAACACTAAAAATCATCAACCATAACCTTATTTAAAGCCCATCCTTAGACAGCCCTTATTTCTATCTACTGTAAGGTTCCTTTGGAGGAACAGAAAGAGATGAATTGCATGCACACAGGATGGCAGGGTGGGACCTCAAGCTTCAGAGATTTTCCTTAAGGCTATCTTCCATATGAAAGAGGCAGCTGGAAGGATAAAGGGAAAGGAACACGAACTCAGTTCTGTCTCATTTCCTTCTGGAGCACAGGCAGGATTCAGCTATGGGAGAGGAAGGCTGATGCAAAAGTGGCTCCAGAGAGAAGGATGTTTGTCTTTCCTTGTCTAGGCCTTAAAATTATGATACTTTACCTGCATTTGGACAACACAGGTCTAAATAAGCTAGAGTTCATTGTTATTTAAAAAAAAACTAAACAAGTCACATGCTTAGCTTTCCTGTATAGGTAAAAATACAGGAAGAAATATACACTTGCTTTTCATACTTTCCTACTGATGAAACTCTCTTCACAATAAATTGGATTGATAAAAGTATGCTACACTAGAAAAGTCATCTCCATAGTAAAATTCAAGAATAATGTATATATTACAACAAAATAGAAATCAATTTAAATCAAGCCAAAGCAATTTAGCAGAATTCAGAACATAAGATCAGGTGACACTACACTTTAATCCTATTCAGAACCAAGCCATCCATGCCTAATTGCTGGTTTTCAATAAGAATGAAATAGTCTCATGGTGATTTCCATTGCATTTACAAATGTTTGGGGAACCTGAAGGGTGAAAATTATTTTACAGAGATATTGTCGTAATTTTGTATCTGTATTTATAGTATTTGTATTTTAAATCCACATATTCTACAAAATTCAAATAAATAAGCAGAATACCTTCAGAGAGATCCTCCCTAATTTAATAACTTATTCCCACTAATGATTAACTAAGAAAGGTTTACCAGATGTAGTGTTGGATTGTTAGTCCTTAATAACATTTTTGTACCCTGTTTGAAACTGCAGACTCTAGCATTTTCTACGAATTACAGGATCATCATCTTATGACAGATGCTTGCAAAACCTCACTTAGCTTAGTCAGTAAGGGCCCATTAAGTTCTTTGGGAACTGCAGCAGGAGAAAATGCACAAGCTACAGCTAAAAATGCTCACTCAAGAAAATCAGTGCACAAAAAGTCAGCCATGCATTCATACACTATATTTCAAAGGCCAGATAAAAAGTGGTGTTTTGGCTTTGTCTAAGTGAGGTTTATGAAGCACCTGGGTCAAAATTAATTATTCTTTAGAGAGGATTGACTGTGCTGTCAAGAAAGGTGATGCTGGAACCAAAACCATATGATATGAAAATAGGATGATGTCATGCCTGCATTATGGTATGAAGAGGAGGATTAAAGTTCATTTATTAACCCAAATTTCACACTTTGAAGATTTAAATTCACCTGGATAAGATGCATGATCATTATCCCACTTGCCTTTGATTGCCCAGAACTTCTAAATGCTCCCTCCAGGTCTACAGGCAGCAGACAGTAACTTGTGTCAAAATCTTGAGTAAAGACACGTTATATGACCAGAAACTTTGGCCAGGAAATTTGGAGTTTTTCATCAACTCCAATGCAGAAATAACCACAAGCACAACACTTGCTGCTTCCAATTACTTCGATTATCTTAAAACATTTAGACTCTACTTGGCCAGAGCATATTACAGTAAAGAGTTAAAATTTATATTACTGGTTTATATATGCTCCAGTCACTCACTTTTCATCTAAAAATTTGACTGTCACACAACTGCAATCCTTAGGTTTGGAGCAGAGAAACTTGGTTTAGTAGAGAGTTTGTGACTTCTTTTCAGTGTCCTCACCAATTAAAGACCTTATGGAATTTTAGAATGAGATTACTACATGCATACCCTGTGTATAGTAAATTATTTGATAATAATAATCTAGGTAAAAACTACTGTTATTCTGTACAAAGTAATGGGGTAGTTTACACAAAGTATCCCATTAATGTTCATTTTAGAAGAAAAAAGAATTAAGATGCTAAGTACTCCATTTTTAAAAATGGTTATTTACACAAAAATATACATAATTAGCATTCACAGGCTGAATTGCAGGAACATAGCAACCAACAAAAAATTAAAATATTAATTAACTTAATTCTGACTTACTAGGGTCCAGAAATGGAAATTTATTGTAAACAGCAGTTTGATCATGCATGCATGACCTTAAGATGCTATTTTATCCACTTTAATACAAAGAATATTTCTCAAGATATCAAACAGATGAGTACCTAACTTTTATTCAATTGATATTTTTCATATATCACACATACATGTGAATATGTACACATTCCAAATAAATACTCTTTTTTATATATTCCTTGAAAGCGTTGAAACAAATAGCACAACTTACATGGTCATGCCTGAAACAAACTACAACGAAGCAGGGGCAAGTGGGGTTGTCAAATGCTATTGGAACCCTTATATAAAGTCTACTCCACCATCCTGCTCCATCAAGGAAATTTCATGGACTAGATTTTTCCACCAGTTTCTTAATAAGTAACTTGTAGGGATTACACCCAAAAGTCATGCATATGGAAATCTGACACTGCACAAAAAAATAAGATTACCTCTGGCCCCAATCCTGACAATGAAGGGCTGGCACAAATACTTCCATTGCTGAATTAAGTAAATGCTCCTCAAGCTGTACTAATACTTTAGACTTTCACATTACCTTTCATCCTTGTCAAGCTATTGCATTTCTAGACCAATTCTTCTTTGTGCTGTAGCTTCATACAATTAAGAGTGAGCATTTTACATTAAAATTATTTTCTCCATGCTCTGACTGTACTATATTCACATAAAACTAGAATAACATACTTGATTCATTCTTGGATGCTAGGGAATTGAAATGCTTGAAATAGTTGAAAGTGACTTTTGTTGATAATTCAAGGGTTTAGTATTTAATATTGCACACCCTCAGTGCTTACACTTATATGATATGGATGGAACTGAATGGGTGTTTTCCCTTCACTTGTGCTGAAGATTTCTCATACAACAGTCAAACAATTTAACCCTATTTTACACATCTGTTACTTTATACTGCAATCACTTATCTAAAACAAAACAATTAACTCCCTTTTGTAAAGAGCTGTTCTCTTATCTGGGAAGAAAGCATGAGACATGTAAGGCAATAGGCAGCAATACAGATTGATTCATGAAGTACAGAAATGTACTGAAGTGTGAAAAAAATATCCTAACACTGGAGCCAGCCATCCTGGCATAAGATATAGTAAAGCCCCTTTTAAGCAACTGTTTAAGTATTTCACAGAACAGTTAGGGCAATACTGAACAAGTTGTGTTTTCTGTGTATTACAAGCCATGCTTACATACTTAGGAGCAGGTTAACAGATACCATTCTCAATTAAGCTGGTAAAGGATGAAAAGTATGTATGGACAGGGCACATAGTACTACAGGACAAAGAAAATACATCATCAAAACTCCCAAAGTCACATTTATGGGATTTTTTTTTTTTTTAATTCAACTATAAAATATATTCCATTCTGAGAAGATAAATTGCCATCTTCAGCCCGTTTTTCACATCCTGACATTTTCTTTTATTGTTAAATTTTTCCAAGTGTGGTCTCATGTATCTCTAGCTAATCAGTAATATGACCTGAAAGGCAGCACTGAATAGTTCTACCAACTATTGCCATGAAAACATTTATTTTTATATCTATAAAGACTTAGATATTGACTCAAAACAGTAACAGGCAGGAGCAGAAGTGATTTCAAGTCTATAATACTTTTCTATCTTTATCTTGTCATATTGAGGAAAAAATGTAAGAAATGTAAAACCCCCTAAAGCTCTGAAGAGGTACAAGCTACATATGAGGATCACAGCTCATAGCAAATTGCATGGATCTTCAAATTACTGGCAAATCTCTGCCAGAAAAGGAAAGGTTATAACAAATGAACATAGAAAAGATCTGCAGAACAGCAAGTAGAGATGCGTTACTTTACAGCTGCTCTTTGAAATAATATTCTGTGAATAAAGAACCAATTTTACACAAGATTCTCCAAGAGACATGAATGTTACAGCAATATTCTAGATCTCTTGTTTATGAAAGTTTATGTTAAAACATAGAACCAGAGTTATCAGTTCACCTTCTCTCTAAACAGTGAATGCTCAGTGCTTGGCCTTCACATCACCCACGTTGCATTAGCATCCAGTCATCTACACAGTACAATTCAGAGGATTATATAATACTAAATATATTTCACAGTACTATACCAGCACTATATTACAAAGTGCAAATTTAAGAATCATAAAATATCAGTATTCCTAAACACTGGTTTTAATGTAATTGTATTTTGTCTCAGTTTGAAGGAGATGAGAAGCTCATTACTGTATAGATCAGCTTACGTAACGTTAAGAATCTGAAAACTGTGACTCTTGAATGTGAAAATTACTAAAGCTTGAAAACCTGAAAATTTAACAGCTGTTTATTAGACAATTGTTATGCATCCATTTTAGATGTTTTAATACACACTAACCTGAATTCAGCATTACATCAGTTAAATAGTTTCCTTCAAGTCTATCAAACAGCATCACTGGAATGATTGGCCAGAAACTATTTCAAAACAGCATTCTCCTACTCTATGTCATTTTTACTGTCTGTCAATTTGCTTCAGATCATCATCTTAGTGCACATTTTTCTTCAATTATTACAACAAAAGCTCCTTTCAAGTCATATCAAGTGATGCTATTTTCTTTTTGCAGCAAGCACCACTAACAGAAAGAAGCAGTGATACTAAACACTGTCTACAATTGTTATGGAAATATATTTATCTGCATCCTGTTGTCAAGGAAGCCATAGATCAAGGCATACAAGCTGCAAGCAACAATTTATACTGATCTGAAAGAACATTTCAAGGAAACATACAAATGTATAGTTCTACAAAAATCAGACTCGTTTCAAAGGCATTAGTTACCCAAGGCATGATTCTGAGAGAGTGTGGTATTTCAATCAATATTAAATTCATTACTTACATCCTCTAAGTTCTAATAATATCCACAGTACATCCAATTTAACAGCTCAGGCACTCTCAAACTTCTAGCACTTTTCTATCCTGGCATTAGACCAATTTTAGCAATGCTCCAAACTACAGAAAAGGACATTTGCTGACATTCCACATTTGTTTCTTTTTCATAAGGCAAGGCTGTTTATTCAAGTCTGTTGTTTTGCAGTTGACCAATTTTCTAAAATGACAAACTCATGCAAGTTTGATTTCCCACAACATAGACCTGCTACTCTTTTATAAGTCATGTTCAGTTTGTTCCATTTTTACCTCTCCATAAAGGAACACTACCACTTTTTATGTACTAACAAGTCTGAACACTTCCTTACCAGGAAATTGTCATTCCCTATATAGGTGTGAAATATGGTGTGAAACATGGTTTTACCTGTGCATATGTATAACCACAGTTCCTAGAGAAACACGAGGTGCCATGTAGCATTTTATTTTAGAATCTTTACGCAGAGCAAAACATGATACAAATGTAGTTTTGTGAAATAATAATGCACCCATTTTCTTTCATCTGCTGTTCAGGAAAAAAATCCCAAACATTAAGTTTCCTAAACCAAATTTAAGATCTAAAAAACCTCCCCAATGGTTACCTTTATGCTCTGATTTCCCATATTAAATCAATAATGGTCATATAAGTTTGCTCAAAAACATGCTATGCTTTTTATAACAACAATAAAAGTCAAAATGCCAATCAAATAAATGTAATCTCTGACTTTAACAATAAATGCTTCAAGTGCACAAAGACAGCAAAATTCAATTTTGGAGTGATCCATTCCTGAATTTAAATTGATATAATTATGTAATCATTAAGTTACTTAATGGATTTCACTTGGCTTATGTCTGGGTTTGATATCATTTTTCTTTCCAATTAACTCAACTGTTAAGAATAATTTTATATTACTATAAAATGTAAAGATCAGAGCCAAGATTCACCCTACATAGGTTCACAAAACCATACAGCACCCAAATCTATTTTTTCCTCAGTGTAAGTACAAATTCACTATATCCTTACAAAAATAACAATTCCTATAATTGTTCCTAGCATTGTTTTCATATTGTTTAAATGAAGTCTGATACTATGACATTCAGCTACAGTCATCTTATGGTTTAAGTGCACTTCAGATCATTTAAATGTCTTGTTTTCAGATTCAAAGATAATAGATGGTACCTCTAGGTTGTTGATACACCTGTAGCATTAATACTGATGAAAAATATAGCATAAATCAGTCACAAAACTCTGAGGAACACCACAAGAAAAGCAAGATTTTTCTCTTTCAAAACCTCAATTTAGACCAAAACAAACCACGTACAAAACTCAAGCTGAAAACTGTCAATCAAGATTTGGTTCTACAAGAGCCTGATGCTGCAAAATTCTGAGCACACCCATCTTGCATTCAAATCAAGGAAGATTCAGGTTAAGTTGAAGCATCAGGTACAGGATGAAAAAATTAAGCCCACTTAACAGTGGATGTCTTATCCACAGGGAAGGAAAATATAAGTGGATTCAAGTTATTTTACCCTATGTCTCACATCCCCTCCCCTCAAATAAAATTTTCAAAACTGTGAAGATGCTGACATTCAGTGCCTTGTGATGAGACATGTATCTGTAATATACAGAGCAATTGGATAAGTTTAGTTTCTGCTCTCACAGGAATTTCATACATCCCGTCCTGATTTGAAAGAATCCTTACAGATAAACAATGAACAGGTAACAATATTACTTCAACAAAACATTACATCTGCCACAGGTAGGGAAAAATGCATTCCTGCTATTTCTGAACCATGTCATTTTCAATCTTCAGGAATTATTTTCCAACTAGGATTTATAAACCACCAGGATGACACAGGTAGTATTATAGAACATGGAATGTGAGAGAAATACAAGGGAAATTATAATGAAATACATCAATAGCCATCATACATCAATTGCATATGAATGCTAATCTCCAATCAGAGTCCAAAAATCATCAATTTAAAAATTCTTAGAATATCACAAGTTGGAAGGTACCCACATGGATCATTGAACTCTGACTCTTGGCTCTGCACAGCACAGTCCCAGAATCCCACGATGTGCCCAAACATTTCCTGAACCCCAGAAGTTTTGGTGTATGAAGCTGTTTTCAAAATACTGCGTTGCACAATTTTAAAAATCAATCGGTTATTTCCAGTCTCCCTGCCCTTGGCAGGGACAACTTCCACTATACCAGGTTCCACCAAGTCCCATCCAGTATGGCCTTGAGAACTCCCAGGGATGGGGCATCCACAGCTTCTCTGGGCAATCTGTGGGAGTGCCTCAGCACACTCACAACACAGATTTTTTTTCTAGTAGATAACCAAAGCCAACTCTCATTTCAAAACCACCTCCCTGTGCCCTATCTCTATCTGCCCTTGTGGAAAGGGCCCCTCCATCTCTCTTGCAGAAGGTCCATAATAAGGCCTCCCCAGAGATTTCTCCAGGCTGAACAGCCCAAACTCTCTCAGCCTATCTGCAGAGGAGAGGTGCTCCAGCCTTCTGAACATCTAACAGAGAATAGCAAAATCAATGGAACAAAGCAGCCTGGTTTAGGATCCCTGGCATATCCCAGAGTCAGATGTAACTACAGGCAGCTGATCAGTTCCCTTGTTGTAGACACAAATTGCTATACAATGGGAGGATGGGTGAGAGTTACCACCTACTTTGTTGGTTTATTCATTGACACTTGCCAAGATTTACCAACTGTTCTTTTCAAGCAAGAAGTAAATATTGTATTTGGTTCATATTTCAGCACAAATACTCATGTGCAAATGTATGCACACACAGCAGAAGAACACTGGGTTACTTACATTTGTTCACATTCTGTAATAACACAAACAGCAATATTGTTGCCCCAAAACATTCAGAATAAGGAATAATGATAATCCTTCACATTTTTCACATGAAATAAGAAAATAAACAACAAAATTTCACTGTGCTACATACTCATTGCTTTCATTCCTTGAGCTAGGGCACTGTTCAATTCCTACACAGATACTTATTAACAGCAACAAATAAGCAGAATTTTAAGAGGGAAAACTTCTAATGACTTGTCACGAACTAAGACAGTATCACCTACATGTCTTTTAAGCTAAACTGGCTTCTGATCTATTCACAGGAAAAATAAATTCTGGGGCCTGATCATCTTAGACACAGAGCTGGTGGGAGAGTAAACTGCAAGGTTTCAGCTGTTTAAAAGCAGCCTCCTAGTGAATAACAAAAATACTAAATTTATCACAACATCTGCTTCCTTTGCAATCTAGTCTTACAGAAAGGCATATATCATCTGTAACATCAAAAGTACTGAAAAGAAGGAAAAACAAGGGAATTAAGAACCCTACATGACAGGAACAAATCTTTTTTCTGCTTCCTTTTATAGGTGAGAGTCTGTTAACTAGGGAAGAATGGAGAAAATTGAGAACAACTTAAAAAATAAAACCAAAATTTAGGTTATTCCATTAAAAAAAAAAGGTATTTAGTAGGGAGAAATGGGCTTTAGTACTTCCTAAAAGCAAGCAGAAATTATTTTATTACACTTATAGTAGTTTAAGAACCCAATATAATAATGTGAATTATCAAAACATATATTTGTCTAAGCTGAGAGAAAAAAAGCTGCAGGGATGAGAGAAAAGGAGAAAACAAAGAAGCATACTAGTCATAAAAAGGAAATATCTAAAATAAATAGTTAAATACAGCCCAGATTCTGAGATTACGAGAAGTAAGAGCTGATTAAGACAACTTGAAATGATAATTCTTCAAGCTTTTCTCTAAAACAGTTTTTCAACTTTCATATATCAAATATAGCAATTGTACTTCCTCCACAGGAGCCTTTTAAAATCAATATTTTTTACAGCACGTCTGAAGCACCAACACAATACACCACGCTCAAGTAGAGGGGAAAACTGAATTTATAACATTTCCCCTTATGAAACTCATCCACATGTGCCAGAGATCTGTTCCTTTGTATTTAATTGTGCTGGTACACCCTAAGACTTACCTAACTTGGGCATGTTTATCATCACTATTCAATATCTAACATCTACCCTATATCAGTAATTTGTGCTAAATGAGATTAATTGAACAAAGAAGAGATGCTGCTTCCTGTATTATTTTTCATCCTCCTCCTTCTTCCTACTTTAAAGGATCAATAGAGGGGGGGATCTTTACACACAATTTATAAATGCATACAGTACTTACTCTATATATTAAACATAAAGCTTATTTTTTTTTAATAATTGAATATTTATTTTTTTTTAAGAAAAGTTCAAGATAGTTCCAGGTGCTCATCCCCAAAATTGACTTCAGTTAATTCCTGTCACCAGTTTTATACTTATAAAAACATGACCAGGAACAGAGACAAACATTTTATGTGCTGATTTAACTGTCCAAATGTCAGCTGCAAGAGTTTTGTCAGTATCAGTTAAAAATCCATGGACACACCAGGTAATTTGTCAAAGCCAGGAAGATCCTTATTGAGTTGCAGCAGGTCAGTGCCCAGCTGCAACATTCACTACAGCTTGATTCTGCAGCACAAACACTGCTTGTATAGCATTTAATAAAAAGCTCCAAAGGAGAATATGCACACTGCATTACTAGTTAGAAACTGGAAAGAAGATATTCAGTACCACAGAATTCTCTTCTCTGATTAATTTTCATAATACTGCACATTTTTGGGTTATTTTTTCCCTCTAACACATCACATGGATTTTGACAAATCTAACATTACACAGAGCTCATGGGCCCTGCTATGATGTGTCACAACACAAACTGTCAACCACTACATCTAAAAAGGTACTTTCATAGAGGTACTCAGGACAACAGCAAGAACAGACAGAGACAGTGTGGAACAGAGCAGAAAGCAGAAAGGAATTCCAGAGTACCTGAAGGGCTCCTGAAGTTTCACATTCACAGCTTTAACCCATACATGATTATGGATCAGAGATCACCAGATCAAAGGATTTTGTAGCCATACTGAATAAACAATGGTACCAGGCAGCTGCTAACTCTCAGCTAATTCCATGATAGGCTGAACAGAAGGCACAGGCAAACTCAGAACTAAATGGAAGTGGTACTGAGCTACACAATGGTCCAGCGGCCCCTTGGTTTGGCTGCCTGGATTAGGTTTTCAGGGTGCACATACAGGACAGCTTGCTCAGCATCTGAAGATGGGAAATACTGGAAATAACTCTGCCTCCCCAACCACCAAAAATAAATCCATATATAAACTATAGAAGGAAAAGCAATTTCTGCAGTTTTTGCAGTGTAATGTTTATCTTCAAAGTCTATGTTTTGGTCTTCCCATCCCCAACTGAAAGATATTGGTAATACTCAAAAAGGGAAAATTTGTGTAATTTAATTTAATTGACTGGGGACAACGGCAGATGTGCTATTATGTCCCCAGGTTCCTGCTGTCAAGGGAACTTATTCAATATTTACTTAATTCTCCAAGTAATAGTTGGGAAATTGCTGGAACATCACTATGAATAACAAATAGATGCTCAGTAATATAATGACAAGGATATTTCCTTCACACTTAAGTGAAAATATAAACAACCTCAAGAACTCTGGAATCCAATAAGTATAAACAAGCTCTCACTGCTGCCTCATTAAAGAGAGAGCTTTTAATTACTACACAAACATTAATAATTTTGTCTTCATGTCTTGCTTTTCTGTCAGATTCCACAAAATGACACTGATAAACTCCTAATATACTTAAAGCAGAGGAATTTAGAACTGATATTTTGAAGAAAGGATAACAGCAGAGAAGAGAATGAAATCTATACATTCAAATTTAATATGATCAGATATTAATATTTAATAATGCTCTTTAAAAATCACTTTAAATTCTTATGTAAAAGAAAAATAGTCTTGTTCAGAACACCCTACTCAGCTCATTTCCAAAATTGTGGAGTAACTTGGAGTATTTAACTGTAATTTTCAAGTATTCAGCCATTTCAAGACAGGCATAGTCACCTGATCTAACCACAATTTTAAGACACAGGACAGGAAATGGAAATTTGAAAAAAGGCATAAACATTCTATGTACAAGTCAGTCACCTATAGGATACTTTGTTTTTCTTCTCCTCCTCAACAGATTCAGGTATCAGAAGTCAGAACAAATGCAGCACAAAGATCATGAAGTCTACGGCTGGAAAGAAAAAAAAGAGTATGACAAATCTTTTGCAGAAGATTTAGCTCCCTCTGATGAACATTCAATAGAGCTACAGAGTGTGTGGAACTTCAGATCAATAACTGGATTTGCTACAGCAATTTAAAAAGAACGAAGCTGGAAAGCATCAGCAGTAATAGTCTCCCTAAGCAGATGCCTACAGAGGTCATCTCTAGGAAGGACTCTAATGAGTTTACTCTTACTCCACCTAGCCTATCCATAGGGGTAGGCTGCTAATGATTGTTTGGTCCTTTTGCAGCAGTTAGTGTCTTATGCCTCACTAGATTAGATAAATGAGATAATTAAGCATCATGGGGAAAAGCTTGCTAGTGATTAAAGCAGACATTGAGCCAGTTTTCTATTTATTTCTCTTCTATACATTTCAGTTCTACCCAATTTACATCTGCAGTTCTATAGTTGTGAACAATCAAATATCAATGGGCGACTTGCCCTCACCTCAAATTTTACATTTCTCACACACAAGAAATATAACTGCAGTGTATACAGCTTGGCACATATCAGGTACCCACTCAAATAATGGAGAGTAAAACTGATACTTGATTAGAAGGATCCATGTTTCTGAGTGATAAGAACATCCTAGAGAAATAAACAGGGAGCCATACACTTATAAACTGTAATGGCTCAACAGCATCACACACCAAAACATATTCCCTTCAAGGCAGTAAGTTCCTATAGCTAAGTTTCCTATAGCTTCTTAAACTAGCTTTAGTAAAAACATTAAAATTAAACAAGTTCTTATAGGGTTAAAAGAGTCTTTCCTTGTAAATTCTTTCTGTCAGCTGAAACAGTTGGTAAGTCTCTTCTATACATGAAATACAAGACTGGTTTTGAGCAAATGCCCAGGATGTTTTGTCCTCCAGGAAGAATGCATGAAGTTAGGTGACAAGTTCATCACAGTGTCTGTGGAGGCTTTCCAGCTCATCACCTACTTGAAAGCACTGAACTAGTGTTAAGGAAACTTGCATGTCCCACACCACCCAGAACCCACTCTGGTCACACTTGCTGGGACTGGAGCCCCTGGAAGATACATCACCCATATTCCCATGGTCAGAACAGGTTTCCTTACCAGCTCAACCACAGGATTCCCAGAGCAGAATCTCAGAAACCTTAACTCTTCAAATAGTTTAATCTTGGTGCAATAACCAAATAACAAAGGAAGAGCTGAAGCTAGTGTCTCTGAGGAAGGACCCTGAGCAAAGGAACCTCTGAGCCCATATTCCCTCTCAGTCTGAACATTTTGTATGGAAATCTCTTCTCACTTCCAGAAAAATCTTTCTACATGCTGAATATTAGAAACTATAAATGCAGAGACTTACCACTACCAGCAGTAGCACAACTCAAAGTAAATTTCAATATGCTCAAAATGAAAGTTAGCTTCAAAAAAGTATCTGTTTAAAGCTCCAGAAATACTGAAAAGATTTTTAAATCCCTAACAGAATTACTAATTTTTATTTTTTTCCCCTCTACATAACCTCATTTAGCACAGCAGAAGACCACTTTTCCTCATCTATTAAGACTTCAATGAAATAATTCATTTACAGTTAATGGCCACAGTAGTCACATTTTAACCTGAATATTAATTGACTGATAATGAGATGATAAAACTGCTTTTCTCTGCAGGTGCACCAATCAATTTCAACGAAACCGAAGGAGTATTTTTCCTTTTTGCATCTACAGTCAAAAAGTTATTTTATTTTCTAATAAAATTCTTTACATTGATCTTCTGGAAAAGTTTCATTTTAACCTTTTTTGAATTACAATAGTTTCTGTTTGCATAGAAATTATTTCCCAATACTACTTTTCTCCAACTGGTGATTAGCTTCCATATGATTAGTTTTTCAGAATTCAAAAATGCTCTCTAGCTTCTGTTAAACTTTCATTCTACTGGTTGGAAATCTTAACCTTTATAAAAGTCACAAAAGCATCAGAATTATTTTTAAGCAAGTATTTCTCTTGGACTTCTCCATTTGTACCAACTGTTTACTTTGGTCAACGTGGCTCCAAGACTACTATATTAAAGAGTTTTGACAGTTATCAATAACAGAATCCAGCTTGCAGCAAATCAAAGTGCTCATTATCTGTCAAAATTTTCTAACATGTTTGAATGGAGCACTCAAATTTCACTCCAGTAATATCATTGTCTTTCAAGTGTTAATAATTAGGAAGCAATGAAAAGAACACACTATTCTGAACATGAAAACTTGATACAGATTGTTTCAAAATCAGGAGACCACAAGAAGAATGAAAATATGTGAACCATGTAAAACACATACAACTACACACATAAATATTACTATAAACTTGGAGTAACTAAGGACAGAAGCTTGACTTCAACTCCTTTGAACTTCAGAGGTCTGACATCTTACTGGGCACAGGTGGATAACCAAGCTGCCACTTATGGTATGTGCAAACAACACTGGTATTTGATTTAAAAAAGAAAATAAAAGTTTAATGTTTTAGTATTTGTAGACATAGGGTCACTGTTTATTAAAAATGTCCAAAAGAGAAAGGCAATTTTTTCTTCATTGAATGAGAAACCAAAAAACAGAAGACATCATCTCCAGCATTCTCAGTGACTTAAGTAACTAATCATATGTAAGTAACTCCTTCTGAAATTGGAAAAAATGTTAAATTCTTCTGTGATCTTACAAAACTTTTTAGAGCAGTAAAGACTGCACTTACATGTTAGACACCAGAGTCCTAGATATAAACTCTGGATCTTCAAGTGAATGTCATCTCAAATAAAAACTTCATAAAACAAAACTAGTTTTAGTAAAAACATTAAAATTAAACAAGCAAATAATGCCCATTTCTAACATTTATTCTACCAGATGATTGAAGCCTGTCCAGATGGGATCTGATGTGAGCACTGTAGACAGCAGCTATCCCAGAAAAAAAGGGAGCAAAAAAGTTGCAAACCAAGAAATTGCATTCTTCTGAAAAACATTGGGTAAAGAGTCTGATAGATAATGAGGGAGGGTCAACACAAGTTCTAGAAATTTTAAATAAAAGTTAGCAGGACTTGGAAGCTGACTCCATAACAAACCAGAAACCAGTACATAGCTATGGAGACAAAAATGATGCCAGGAGTTAAGGTGCTAATGAACAGTCTTAATGAGGAGCATGTGTGTAGCTGAGATAGAGCACCAGTCTCATCTATACACGCTTCTCTTAAAGGATCAGTCCAGAAAAATAATTTCCCATCATGACAGGGCCTAGAATTTAATCACAGAAACAGCAAGTATTTATAGTATTTATCCAAGACATTTTTGGTAGATCACCTAGGGTAAATTCACCAGAAAGCAGTAATTTTGTTTCGACAGAAGCTACAGAAGCTAAATTGATCAAAGGATCAAGGATGTAAGAAAGTACCATTTACTATGACAGCCTTTAAGTAGATTTTTACATACATTTTGCAGTAAACAAACAAATATACTTTTTGAGATGACTTCCAGTAACTGCAGAACTGCATGATAAATACAGGAAATAACTTTCAGTTAAAAAAATCTCCTTTACAGAATTTATTATGTTTCAAGTATTCTCAAGTTACATGAATAAACTTATTAATAAAACATAATTAATTTTCCACTAAGTATTTCATTTGAAGAATTTAGTTTGTTAATGGTGTCATCTAGCTATATCATACCTCTGTTCATCAAAAAGTAATTCCTTTTTCTTACTGCACTGTAAGACTGAAATATGTTTAAATTAGAACAGATTTTAATTCTAGTATTTTCCATGATACACCTAAACTTATCTGTTTCCATTTTATTAAGAATCATCACCTAAAGACAGCAAGCCCAAACTTACCACAATCTAACTATAAAATACAAAAAGTATTTTTTCCTCACATTTAGAGTACACAGCAGTTTGAAACATTTACTATAATAAAAATCTTACATCTAGAGCATTATTCTCAACTCTCCCCAGAGTGCCACCATCACATTTCTGTAAGTCAGAAGTAGTTTTTTCTCATCCACTGAATAACAAAGGAAATGGTAAGCTCCAAAGCAATTGCAGTTTAGAGGCAGCACGTTTCCTCAAAGGTCTCCCAACAGGATTCTCCACTGAGCCACTGACTTTATCTTTCACTATTCTTAGCTCCAAATTTAAAAGTAATTTGCACCCTTTTGGAGTCGTAATTGACACAACATCAAAAACAATTTAAAAGAGTTCAACATATTGGAGTCACAGAAAAAAAAAAAAAATCTTCCTGAGAATAGTCCCTATGCCAATGCTACAGATGCCCAAAGGTGACCAAAGACCCTACTTCTGCAACAGCAACAACGGCCACAGAAAACACTTGAGAACATAAGCACTGGGCGAGACACTTAAAAATCTTCGATTCAGAACAATGGTAAAAAAACGGAACCAATCCGAGAGGCTGCGTGTTTAAGGGGGCTATGCAAGGTTAGTGCTCTGCAGTCCTACCGGGGCGGCCCGAAGCTGGGACCGCCGTCAGTGCTGCAATTCCTTTTACAACACTGCCCTCCAGTGAGCTTGGCCTGCAGAGATCTTCTCAACCAGCAGCTAAACTCCTTCACCTCAAAGATTGACAGAACAGTCTGAGCTGCAGCGGACCCAGCAGGATCATGTGCACGAAGGGCCCATTCGGGGATGAACCCACAGCCTTGGCACCATCAGCACCACACTGAAACCAGCTGAGCTCATCTCAGGGTCATCATTTCCTGAAACATGCAATGGATCTCATCGAGTATGTTTGTAGGCACTAAGTGTCCTTCAGGAGAGGAGAAAGACAGGGACATAAGATTTCACTCCATTTAACTCACCTTTCTTGGAATTTCAGTTAATTATAAAAAGTATTTTTAATTCCAAAAAAGCCTACCACATGGATCTTGCCACCAATTTCAGAGTTCAACTGCTATTTATATTTAAAAGTCATTGCAAAAGAAACTGTTTCCGAATCAGAGAATTAAAACATATAAATAAACATATATTTTGGGTTTTTTTGTAAAACCAAGATTTTGTTGTAATGTCCAAGATTTAGGGCCTCATTGATTTCTGTGAGATGACTTCAGAGTCAGCATAAGTTCCCAGGAGGATATGTTGATGGCAAGGCTTCTCATGCAACTTATATAGGCTTCCTTCAGTATTCTTGCAGTGAATTCATGAGCTGAGATAGCAGATCTCACACCAGTGTCTGTCAATGCAGATTTCCTTAAGATCCAATATGAAACCTGCCTTTAGCTCCAGTGTCAGTAACACGAAGATCAATCCTTTCAAGCACAAAATGCCAATAAACAAGTTGCTTACTTCATAGTTACAGTGTGTATTTGGAGCACATCAATATCCAATTTCAGCCTGTTCAGTCACATGCACTGTCCTTTATAGCATCAGCAGTTGTTTCTGTGCCAGGGTCTTAATTATTTTCTTCTTCCTCAGGCTGTCCTCAGGCTTCTGGACAGATTCCACAACTCTTGTGCTCTTACTGGTATTGCAGCCCGTTTGGTCTTAAGCAGTAAATGAAAAGATTTATCTTCTCTTGCAGATGCCTATGGAAGACTCCTTGCATTGCAGGAATGAAGAAAAAGGAAAGGAACTCCAAGCTAAACAGACTCCACTACTGAATTTTTAAGATGAAGTAATTCTATTTTCTGAAACAACTCACTGATCCTGCCACTCAAACACCAGCTATTAAAGTCATGGTTTACAGCAGGTTGCAAAAGAAAAGTTTTGAGACTAGG
The DNA here is from genome assembly GCA_013397245.1 of Thryothorus ludovicianus. Lineage (NCBI taxonomy): Eukaryota > Metazoa > Chordata > Aves > Passeriformes > Certhiidae > Thryothorus > Thryothorus ludovicianus. The sequence goes on along the minus strand of VZTB01016897.1, from coordinate 962,777 downwards.
AAACTGTTCTTCATTAATATTTTTTCCCAACAAAGTAACTCACAATTGCCTTGCCCAAGAAAGCCTATTTTAACTTTTAACATCCTAATGCTCTGTACTAGAAAACAGTGTCTGGAAAAAGGGAAAATGTATATTGTCAAATCAGCAAGCCTGTACAATCTTGTAAACATCTTCAGAATCATAATTTATACTGCTATATAATTACCAGTTATTTTCAATGAATGGTAACACCTTCATAGTTTTGTTCCTATTGTTTTAATGGCTTTGAAATCGTCTTTCAAGTTTCAATGCAAGTTTTAATAGAACTCCTTGACTCATTCATGAGGGATAAAGAGTTTGCCCAATTCATTTATAAAACCAAATTTACTCATTTAAGTCACCAAATTAGTGTTTCATGGGTTATTGGCATGTCTTTCCTATTGACAAATTAAGCTTCCATTTTTACACAGTTATGAAGTGACAGTAGTACAGTGATTACAAAGCCCATCACTAAGTAGATGATTTTCTTGGTTTAGCACCATGCAACAAGTTGTGATTTTCTCAAGCTTCCCCAAATTTTTTTTGTTGTTACCAGCCCCCCAAAAAAACATCAAGAACAGGGAGACACCTTGCTTGAAATATTTATCTCTCAGAAGTAAGTCCACGTGCCCAAACGCTCATTAAATATCAGCTTGAATCTTAGACTTAAGAAATGCAAAACAAAAGAACAAATAACCCCAACACCTCCCTGCCTCCCTCTAAAAAAAAAAGTCTCCCAGCTCTGAAGTATCTTGAAGATTTCAGTTGATCACAAGCCTGGATACATATACTTAAAACCCAGGTCTGTCAACTAGCATATCTCTACCAGATTCCAGACCAACAAACTAACTTACATCCTAACCCACAAGGAATTTTCTAGTGAGTGATACACAATGAACTAAAGAGACTGGCCCATACTGTCATCTATCCATTCAGACTAGCTACAAGCCAGTAGCACCCTCAGGTACAAATGGACCTCTAGTGTTTGGTTTCCCATGAATAAAACTGCCTTCTCAATTTTTTAAACAATTAACTACAAAGGTGTATTCCACAGAACTCTGCCATAGAGGACTGTTCAACAACACCAGACCTTATAGCACCCATGTATCTTGTGGGCTTCCACACACAGGTTTGGCTGCACAGCCCTCAATCAGCAATGCATTGTAGCTGAGCTGCAATTCTCCATAATATACCCAGGAATCTAAAGAGGACAACCTCTGAAGAACCTTGAGAATTGTAGGGGACCCTATCTATCAAGTCAGGAAAGGATTTAGGAGGAAAGTTCCAGAATCATTTCCATCCTCAAACTAGAGCCTTTTTAACCTCTGACATTCAAAGGGCATGCAGAATACAGTTGCTGCAGAAGACAAAAAAGCAGCTGAATGCAAATATGAGGATTAGGCAGGGAACTATAGCTGTGCTGGAACATGTAGCAATTATTCTTTCACATTTTCTAGTACACGAAGAGTGCATTTCAGCCAAATCCTCTAAACCAAGACAAGTTTCACCTCAGTCCAGTCATTTGGCTATACTGGTAATACTGGAACATTCAGCCTGAGGTTCTTTTGGAGTGAGCTTGGCTTAAAGTCACACATAGTTGTACTGAGTTCCACATAATCACAAGTGGGGCCTTCAGGATATTTATCTGCTGAACTGACTTAACCCAGCATGTCCATTTTGAAAATACAACACTGGACGATGGAGGCATTCAAACTCTAAAGGTACATAGGCAGTTTTTGGTTTTATAAGAAAACTCCAGGAATACAATTCTACGTTTCTGTGTTTCACTATTTGTATGCTTCATCCACATCAGTATCCTTCTTCCTTTTAATTCAGTTTGGCTTTAATAGCCAGGATAGTCTTACTTGTAAGGATTACAGTCTGACAAAAACCTCAGCAGTTCCCCAAAATGTAATGCCTGGACAAGTACTAATTATTCTGGAGTTTTTACTGATCTGCATTTTCAGAACACTATCTCAAATCCTCCACTAGATGGTAGTTGAATACTATGTTGATGTTGCAATATTATACAGTCTATGATAGCCACAAGAGCTACACCTGGTGACTGATTTTTCAGGATTAATCACAGTATCTTAGGTTAAAAATAAAACATGCTCAGAGATGGCATTGTCATAAATATTTAAGGGTAAGAGATGCCTTTGTAATTATACTATTCTTCTACTTAGGACTACTGTGCTCTCACAGCATTCTGCTTTTAGTTCAGTTTTGTGTTTACCCACTATTGCAATCAGGTTTTCCAGCCCTCAGGGTCAGGCATTTCTTTCAAACATCTATTTAACACATTTACTTCCCTTATCTGTTGAAAGACAATGCTTTTTTTTTCTGTAAGGGTCTTTATTACATCCTTGAAAATGCTGAAAAATTATTTCCTAATTTGAAGCAATCTATTTTAAAATTTAACTGAAGTTCTAATGCCCTGTTCCTATTAGTCACTGACAATAAATAGAGAAGCACTTTACATAAGAGTATTTGAAAAAGGCTTAAGCTGTTATTGATTATACTTGCACCCCATTCTCTAAGTTTCTGACCTCCTTCCACTCCAGTCTGGCTATACACTGGTTTAGCACCTGGGCAGTAGTCCAGCTACCGATGTGCTACAAACTCCAACAGCAACAACTTCTACTCAATTGCACCAAGTTATTGTTCCCATAGCAACAACATTAGTTTTTTCCATCCCATGTTTCCTTTTCAAAACTGGAAGTACATAACAACCAGACAAATGAGAAAGTATTCCAAACTTAACCATGCAGTAGGCCACTTCACTAATTTTTAATAGATTAACTAAGACACTTTTTGTAAATGAACTAAAAGACTTCTTTTCTTTGTCTATTTATTAGATAGATTATTACTTGCCAAGTACTTTTACAGAAGCATGCTGGAAGCAGAAGAAAAAAGTCTGCACTGAAACACATTATTCATTATATTGTGCTGTTCTAATTAAGTGTTTTTGTACCCTTTATTTCTCCTGACAGCAAGGGAGATTATCTAATTAATCTCATAACTAGTCCATCATCTCCAATAATTCAAGGCTGCCTAGCAGACCCCATTTACAAAGCAGTCTCAGTTTGACTGTGCTTCTCCCAGTTTGAATGGACAAGCTTTCATCTGTCTCCCCTAAAACCAGAAGAAAACCTTCTCTCAAACCTTTTGTAGTGAGTTCCATGCAAAGTCTAAAGATGTAAGTCAAATGCACTTCTAAGCCAGGCAGACCACAAGCACGGCAGATTAGTCCAGCAGAGGAGTTCTAGAAGCCAGCAGAGAAGTTTTAGGAGTTGAAGAAGCCAAGGCACAGTGACTACTAAGCCAGTTAGCCATGAAGAGTCAGCTACATAAATTACAAATATTCGAGGCAGTAATTGAAGAAACATTCCAAACTCTAAAAAGGAATTTTTCAGCATAATTTGTGAAAAGCATCCAACACTTCAATAAATTATATTTTAAATGATAAAGTGATAATTATACAAACAATGCCTTGAATCTTGCTGAATAATTTTACTGTCAAGACAAGAGAGAACAAAGGGGTTTGGGTCCCAATTTACTTAGGGTGGACTGAGAAAAGTTACCAGAAGCAAGAGAAATCAGCCTAAGAAATCATCTAAGCACATGACTCTGAGCATTCCTAATTCACCTAGCACAGCTCTTCTGGAACAACTCTTCGCAGCTTTAGTTAGACTCCATTTCAAATGGCCATAAATTTATTTTTATTACTCTGTTAATGCTTCCTCTAGATCATTTCTGTCTTCATCCCAGCTTCTGATGGGAATTTGTTCTAATCAATTGTATATTTTTTACAGTGAAAAATTTACACAAACCCTTAGATTTCTAAAGACTTCTTCCTATTTCTTCATTAAAGAAGTAAATGTTTATTCAAGTAGCATAGAAATATTCTTCCAGAGTCTTTTTATAAAGAGGTGAATTCACTCACATACAAGGTCCTCAGACTAGCATTCATCATACCTAGCTAAAACGTGGGATTGCTTTGGCACTAATAGTAACTGAAAAGAGAAAAAAAACTTGCTCAAACCAAATGAGCTAATACATAAAGCAAGCCTCTACACTATCTAATCAAACAGCTAAACTGAAAGAGTTTTTCCTCATTACCACAGGTAATAGAAGGTTTTGCTGATGCAACCCCTAAAAATACAGATCAGAAAGCAAAATACAGTGTTTAAACATTTCAAGCTACTTCAATGAATCATAAAGGAGTACATTACTGACTTCATGCTATGACTACAGTACATAGTAAGATATTAGGCTACAACTGGTTTTGAGCAGGAAGATTCAACTTCTTATAGAAAATCCAGCAGTTCAGTTTGAACCCCTGCGTGGAAAGATTTTGTATCACAAAGAGCCACATCTTCCCACAGCAAGCAGGATATGCACACTGTTTGCTTAGCACATCTGGAAAAGGTTTCTATAACATAAAATAAGAGCTGCCCTCTGCTCCAGTGACAGTGTTTACTCAGCACTGCACACTGATGACAAGGCCCATTGGCACATTCTGGAGATTCACCTTCTGTCATGCATTCAGCCAATGTTATTATGTGTGTTACCTCCTAGTGGCTAGAGTTTGATAGCCAGCAGCCAGATCCACTGGTCAAGCATCTCCAGGCTGGAAGAAGAAACTGCAATTACTTTGCAGGTACACAATCAAGATAATTAAATTTTGTGTGTACTCAATATATTACTTCCTTCACCATTACTGTGCCCTGCATTTTCAGTGAAAATACAAAAGAAGTGTTAAAACTTCCAAAGTACATAAAGTATATACTATCATCTCTTTATCAGATTCTTTTAAAATTTGAATGGCTAAACAAGGTATGTAATAATCTCTATCCATATTATGTTTCTCTAAGAAGTTGTCTGCCTACCTCAGCTAAGTAATCTTAAAAGATATTTTAAATTAAATTCATGTCAAGTACACCTTTTTTAAGCTCCAAATAGCAATAGGAAAAGATACTATTTCCTAATTATTTTTCATTAGTAGATATAAAGGATTAATTTAGCAGCATGTTCTCAAAGGAATGTCTACTTGCTATTTATTAACTCAAAAGAATAAAATAGCATGTACTGATGAGTGTTCTGTTGAGCTATCTTTGTGCCTCCATCCTAACGTGCTGTTCTGCTGCTGTCAAATACGCCTGTGTTTCTGTACACTAGAGAGAAGGAACCACGACAATCTGTTCTCTCCTTAAAAACACAATCTGTGTTTGGCTGGCTGAAAGAAAAAAAAAAGTAAATATGTTACAGTACTTGAAAATTCCACTGAACTAAGTTTAAGAACTAAGCTTTCAGAATTCTTCAGAGTTGTTGCCCTAAGATTTGTGTGCACGCTTTTTCAACATCAGTAAGAGGTCTATTGCATAGAATTGTTAAATGCCAAACTTCTGCCAGGTGAGGGGGAGAGAAATAGCAAGCCTACAATATGAAATGATAAAGATCCTGAGATTCAAAGTTTTTTGTCTATTTGCCAAACAAAGATGTTACCTAATTGGATACATTGTTTGCTGTACATACATACACACTATTCAGTCAGCTCACAATAAATCATTCTCCTGACAACTAAACAAAAACCCTCTGCTTAATACATGCTATAAATCTCACAAGAATCCTATTCTGACAAGAGAGAATAAAAGTTCTATACATTCCAGCAAGATATGACAGACAGTAACAACACCCTGACTCAGTACCTCAGGAATCAGAAACTGTAGAGCAAAACAGGGAGAAAGCCAGATGAAAAGTCAGTGTATGTTTACTGCACTCTGAAGTTTCATTTTTATAACAACATCAAATCATATCTCATCACTTACTTTCAAAGAAAGACTGACATGGGGGTTTTGTTGTTTGTTTTTCATTTGGTTTTTTGTTTATGGCTTGTTTTGCTTTTTTTACTGAGGGATTTTGGACATTGAGATATTCTAGCTGCAGATAATGTAACAAAATAAAGATGCTGAAAGATGATTGACTTGGATGATAGAAGTCACGTAAGAAATGCTTTCAGTCTGAGACCATGACAAGCTCAGGAAAAAAAATCACTGTTTTTGTGGCATGGTCCAGATGTCAGATAAATACCCAGAAAAATAGTGTACTGCCCTGCCAAGCCCCCAGCAGGACAGATCACAACTGCAATAAACAGAGTATTCCAGGATAGAAGGGGCTTCACTTGTGAAGCATCAGGAATTGTTAAAAGTCAATTAAGCTAGGCATTCCAGACACAAGTTTAAAACCAACATGGCCACAGTAGCTTTTCAACAATACTGAAAAATTCTATCACCATCGTCACAATTCCATCAGAGATCATAATACTTCGGTCATTTTTGGGACAAAGCTCCAGTTGCTCTATGAGACACAAAATAGTGATTTCACAGAACTGTTAGAAAGTTACAGTTTTCCTTTAACTAGAGGGGATCTCATTATTCTGCACCTCATACAAAGTTTGGACATAATGTGACCAAACTCTGCAAAAAAACCCATAGATTCAGTCAGCTCCACCAGTTGCAGATTCACCTGTCCAAATTCACTTTTCTTTAATGAGATGGAGTCCAGTTATTTGAACTTCTGAATAGAAACCAGAAATTTTAAATTTCAGTACGCAGGCTGCACTTGATGAAACACTTTCTGGGAATGTTCTTGATCTTTGTTCTCAATCTTTTCTGCTACAGTTTAAGTAGTGGCTACTATAGACCAAACAAGACGTAGAATATATGAGTAGACTGATAGTATTGCACAAATAATGCCACACTTACTAAAAAAAAAAAACACACCATGGTCAAAATGTTCTTCCCAAAAAGCACTGAAACCTGATTTTGGCAGACAATCTGTTCATGCCTATTTGCTCTTTGAGCCAAGCAGAATGCACTTGACAATTCATTTCGTATCATTTTTAAGATCTGGGGAGATGCTCCCAAAATAGAGGTGAGTCAACAACTGAAAAGGGAAAACTGAAGAGGCAGAACTACTGAGGAGTGTAACAGTACCATGGGATAAGCTGCTGAAGCAGAACTTGGAAATCTAGAGCATGAGCCTCTGTTTGTAAACTAGAATCATTACCTGAAACTAACACTCTAGTCCTCACACAAATGACTGCAGCTCTTCACATAGATTAATCTAAGGCTGGTTGGTTCTCTCCAGACAGATCACAGCAGTGTCACTGCCTAGATCTGTAAGGGAACTGCAATACACTGGAGTGATTTACTCCTTCCCACATAGGATCACTTCAAATTCAATAAGCCACACTCATTTGCCATGGACAGCAGTCATACAACATTAACAAGAAGACTCAACTAGGAACACAAATATTATCTGTTCTTCAGGCATTCTTTATCTAGACATTCCTATTTAAGAATTATTGCTTTTCCTCTGTTTCAAAACTGCACCATAACTAGTCTGTCCCAATAGCTCTGTCTGCTCAAAATTCAAAATGGTGCCTGCCTTTCACCAATCTGAAGTTCTCATTGTTTGAAACAAAAATTATTTTCCATTTTGACATCATCTTCTGAGCACAGAATAAAAACAAATTTTAAAGTTTCTAGCTAAATCCCGTCCTAGAGATTCTAATTTGATTCTATTATCAGAAAATTTCCTTACTCTACTGAAACACCTCACACCATTTCTTACTCACTTCTTGTAGTAATCTTTTTTCCTCACTGTACATTTGGGTGTTTCCTGTAGCTTTTATCAGCTCCCTGCACCCCCTTCATAATCCTATAATATATGTGCCTTTCAAAAGTATATAATAAATTATATATAGGTACAGTTTTTCTTCCATAGCTTTTTATGGACCCTTCAGCTATTTACAAAGTGGCTCTAAACCTGCCTTGTCTATTCAGTGATATAGAATTTTACACACCTGAGTTTATGAGTGTCTATGCCATTTAATGAGAAGTAACTCAAAAGAGAATGAGTCATTATGGAAAATTCTAAAGCCAGCTTGCTTTAAGACTTTCTTCAGTAGGTAGACACTAAAAGCCCAACAATTTTTTTGTTGCCAGTCTTTCATATTTCCTCTGAGGAAAAAAATATCTTAAAACAAAAATTATTCAACAATTATTCTTAAATGCAAAAAATGCACAAATTAGAGGTAACCAGTACAAAAAAAAAAGATAAAAAGAGAGAAACAGAATCCCAACAGAACCCCACTGTGCTTTACAGACCATGCACTATTAGAGTTATGTATTCACAACTTCAGCATCCAATCCCATACTTAGTTTAGTTTTACTCAAAGCATAGATTTAAATACACACCAAAAAAACAGTTTGCAGAATTAGAAACAATTCACCCACATCAACTAATTATTCTTTCAGGAGTCAGACCTTGAGGCAAGAGAACACTATCAAGTGTAAAGACAAACATGTTCCTCCAGCTGTTTGACATACTTATTGGACATAATAAACTTGATATGCTGGAGGCTATAATTAATCTTTACTAAGTGAACACTCCTCTCATGATGACTTTGCCTACTGAGCTGTCTAACGACACTTAAGGCTTTGATAAGTAAATAAATTAGTTCATTATGGTCAGACAGTCTTCTCTATTTTTTTTTTTGAATGAGATCACAGCTTTCTTTATCTTACTTGTCTCACGCAGTCATCACCAGCTACAATATTCTAACCCTGAAGCTGACAAAAGGACATTCCACTCAAAGCTCCCAACTCTAATTGCTGTATTACTTCCAATACATTAATTTCTTCTTTAAAAAAACCCAAATAAACCCCCCATCAAACTGGCAACTTATATTGGTAAGAGCTTTGTTTTAAGATTACACTGTAAAACAACAATAATATTTGCTTTTCTGTTGTTTGATCTCATGGCTCACAATAACACACACAAAAGTAAAGCTGCAGTGCCCTCTTGTGAGCAGTCAAATCTCACTTTTGCAGCAGTAGATTAATGATATTTGGAGGTTAAGAAGAATTTGTGCTACAAACTGTCTCTTCTGAAGACATGGCACTATGTGGATATACTTTATATATACATACACACACCTCCTCCATCTAACTGTTCTGAAACTCATAAAAGAGGCTCAGAAAAAAGGGAAAGCTTCATTTCATCTTATTCTTCCAATTTGTGACTGGTAAAGAACTTTTACAGAAGTGAAGCTGAACAAGAAACACAAGTCAGAACATTTGCAACTCTTTAAAGTTCACCTTATCATATTAACTAATCACTTATAAGCAGATGTTAAATATTTGACTTCAGCCCAGAGAGTCAAGGTCCAAAAGAACTTCATTTGTTTAGGCCCAGATTCAAAGAATTATTTCAACTAAATTTAGGCAGACAGGTCCAAATCACCACAAAACAAAACCTCTCTCCTGTGGCTTCCTAAAATCCCTGGCAGACAGACACATCTCTGTTCTGCCTTCACTCCCTCTTGGACAGTGTCAGTCCTGCAGATGGGCAGAGCAGCCACAGCCTGTTTGTGTGGCTCTTACAGTATTCAGGATTGCCCAAAGCTCTTTAGCCAAATGACTGCTGACTCCCACAGAGTTCACCTCACATCAGTCCTCAGGAGATATTTTGGGGCACACACACACAAAACTTTTTTTGTTTAGAACTCTTACAGTCAGTATCCTACTGCAAACCCTACGGTAGGCTCAGCAGTCCCATGGAGCCACTCTGGAGATGCACTGCACAAACCAGAGAGATTCCAGGCCTAGAGCAGATGATGCAAGTTAAAATACACATGCTGCAGTAATCAAATGCTCAGCTACACCATTTACAGAATTCAGTAACTCTAGCAGTTACTCCATTATACCTCAGAAACTCACAAGACAAAATTTTGGCACAAGCTGTATGGTACTGATCAAGTTTACACAGTAATAAATTTCCTTTACACAAGTGCTGAACTACAATCTTTCATCTGCATGTATTCAGTTAAAAGCAAAGGAAAGAAGGTTCACTTTAGAAATTATTGGTAGTACTGGCACCAAAAAGAGAATTTTTATTTCTTTTTCAAATTTGCCAGGTGAGTTTTAGTCTCAGTCAACAGCAGAGAATTATAAAGAGTTGAACTCATGAACTTGTTCTCAGTTTCATGATTATTTGGCTGTTACCTCAGTGGAAATTTCAGGTTTATTTATTGACGTCAACACGGACAAGAGACTGAATCATGGGTTTATAGTTTCACTACAAATTTTGCAAAGCAACAAATTATAATCCATGTTTTTCATCAGACAAAGAGTCAACTAATTGGCTTGGCATGTTACATTACTTAGCTTTACAAAGCAAATTTCTCAATATGTTCAAGACAGCACAGGAGACACCAGATTCCTAGAATGGGTTCAGATATTAGAAAATAAGCTTCAAGAAAGTGTGTCCCTGCCAGTCCTGTCTAGATCTGAGTGGCAGCCTTGTCACCTGGCCAAACCTCATTTTCTTGTCACCTGCAAACTCCTCTAAGCAGTTAATAAAGCTGTTAAAAATAACAAGTCTCAGTATGGATCCCTGGGGTATTTTTTTTACCAGCATTTGTACAGAGTATTAAACACTCTCCCATGCCTGTTCATTCAGTTTCCTATTCATCTGATTACTTACCTATCTAGAGCATGAAATCCTAACTTGGGAAGATGAATATGGCAGGACATGTGATGAAAAGCTTTACAAAAGCTGAGATAAGTGACATGCACTGCTCTCCTGTCATCCACAAAGGTAATTTTACCACAGAAAAACATTCCATGTCCTGTAACTAGCTCTTTCCCACAGAATAAAGGCATCTTTCGCTTCGCTTTTTTTGTAGGCAGCTACAAATTCAGCTTTGAAAGAAAATTAATGTTCCGGCAGCTTCAGAACAAACGCGTGTCAACGGGAAGGACCACAGGAGGGCAGCAGGACCCTTCTGCACGGAGGAACGAGGAGTGGGTTGGGCTCACCGGGCACACTCACTGCTCACGGCCCTGTCACAGGCAAGAACTGAATTAAAATGTAACATTTTCGGGATTCATTTCATATGCTGGTCACAACTGATATATGGATGCTCGCTTTTTGTGAGACAGCATCTGCAGCTCAATTTTATCAGGTGCTTAAATGAGCTCTAATAACCGAGGGGATGTCCTACGTCTTCCCTCAAGTTTAAGGGATCCCAGTGTTGCCTAGTCTTACAGCTAGCTGTAGACTAAAAGCAATCCCCAAGCAGCAACTTCAAAAACTTCAGTAGTGCTACATGAGCAAGCCGTCAAAGTATCTCGTTGATCGTTTACAATTACTCTTGACTATCTAAGTTGCTTTCCCTTCAGGAGGATTTCCTCTCTATTACAGTACAAGAATAAGCAACTGACAAATTAATAACTTACTCTTCCTTCTATTTTGTATATTCAGACTCCCTGAAGACTTTCTAAACCTCTTTTTAAATATTCTGAAATGTTGTACTATCCAGTATTCAGAATTAGCTAATACATTGATTTATCCCATTCTTTACCAAACTTTACTAGAGGCCTTTGTATGGAAAGCCACACTATGAAAAGTCTATGAAAAGGCAGAGGAGTCCTGCAGCTTCATTCAAATAAAGGAGAGAGTCCACTGGGGCACACGCCCGCGGCGTTTTCTCTCTCGAGGCTTCAGAGGGCGCAGCCTCCTTTTATCCTAAACTCAGGCCGCACGTTGCTCTCTTCCTTTCTCCCTTGGCTGGGGTACTTGGAAGGTGTACATCCTTCCCGAACTGCCTACCCCATATTCCCCCCATGGAACTCGTCACTTGACCCCAAAGTTCAGAAGTTCAGGCTTGTGCAGACCCGCTTGTGTGTTTCAGGAGCCAGCAATGAACCTGCTGCTCCAAGTTAGTAGAGACATTAAGGACCATTTCAAAGAAATTGACGCCCATACCTGCAATGAACTGTTCCCAAAGACATCAGCACACATCTTCCCTCTCACGGACTGCAGAAACAGCAAAAGCCCACGTTTGTACAGCTATAATTGATGTCTTTCTCTCCTGAAAACTCCCCCTTACTAAAACCACTCTACAGAAAGCTACAACGAGGCCTCCCTGCTGCCTTATGGAGACCAGAGAAAATCAGGTGATACGAGCTCCACATGGTCATCACAACTTCCAGCTGGGCTTAAATAGCTATTTTCTTCCTACCACAAGAACCTAGAGGAGGTCCTGTATCACCACTCTTCTTTGAAAGTGATCTTTACAGACTATGCTTTAAACCCCAGCTCACAAATTTCAGTGCCTAGATTCACAAACTGACCTCAGCCTATCAAGGTACAAACTTCTGCTCTTTCTAAAGACAATGCAGTAAACCTGTGCTAAAACCCAAAATTGGGCACTGCCAAGAGTTACACTAAAAATATGCTTTATAAGTCTCTTAATGTAAAATGTGATGTGATAGAAAAATAAATTTTCAGTAAGCTCAGTTTTAAAATGTTCTCATTTCATGACAGATTTCAGTACTATCATTAGGGTTTCGTTAAATAAAAGTGTACTTGTAGCCGTCATTGTGGTAAGCAGACACAGATGTAGGTGTTTGAGGAAACAGGAATGAAAATAGTTTCAGAAACCAGCATTTTGATGTCTTAAGTGCAGGTTTACTCCATTTACATCAGTAGTACCCAGCTGCCAGGTAAACTTTTAGGACCACAGTAAAAGTAGAATTCTAGCTGCTTTCCATTTTACAAAGAAGATTATTTGCACATCTAATTAGCAATCAGATCTTTATTTGTAATTGTTTATCACAATATGAAAGGTTTATATGCAGAATTCCAGCTTTTCTTTCTGATCCATATATCCTTAAAACACAATTGTTCTCAAGCACTGTCAAAGAATTAAATTTTGTCCTAATCTAAAATGATTTATAATGATATCCTGGTTTACATCTGTCTCTGCTAGGACATAAGAGAAACCATCTGCTTCCGGGTACTTCCTTTGCATCTGCAGTGTTTCAGATGTGCAGGTGCACAGCAGAGCTGCTCCCTGCAGGAGTTCAGTGTTCTCCAGCTCACACAAACTGCCACAGGACCGCACAGCAAAACGAGCAGGGCTCTCCAGTTTGAACCGTATGGGAACACGTGACTTTGAATATATTCAGAGGCAAAATGATGTGAGCAGATCCCTCACCTTGCAGAGTTGCTAACAGCTCCAGAAGCTATCTGGAGAAAGTGTTGTCTTCCCTGTTCATGCTGCAGGTTGCAAAGGCATGCCCTGAGCAGCCCAACGCCTCAGCAAGGGCTTGCTTTGTGTGGCACTGCAGCTCTTCATCTGCATCCCAGATCCCAACCAGGCTTTTAGAGCACATCAGCAAAGACAGGGAGAGCTGCCCCAACACAGCAACCAGCACTCAGCTGCTCGCTGCTCTCCCAAGTCACACAGGGGGGCTACTGAGAAGGATCAAAGCAGTCACTGTGGCAACAGCGGAATCTCAGCAGCACATTCAGGTGAATGAGAACTTGATTGCTCTCTCCAGCTCCCTGAAGGTTGTAGGCAGGTGGCAGGAGGTCTCTTCTCCTCAGTAACAAGTGCTAGGACAAGAGGAAAAGGCCTCAAGTTGTGCCAGAGAAAGTTTAGATCAGAAATTAGAAAAGTTTGTTAACCAAGTGTTGTAAAGCATTGGAACAGGCTGCCCAGGGGATGGGGGAGCCCCATCCCTGGAGAGATTTAAGACACGTAACCATGGGATTGAGGAATGTGGGCTGGTGGTGGACTCGGCAGTGCTGGGGGAATGGTTGGACTCTGTGATCTTACAGGTCATCTCCTACCTAAACCATTCAATGGTCATCTGGGCCCTGACCTCAATACCTCTGCAGCAACTTCCATGGGTAACCAAAGTACAGCAAAGCACAGCAACTGATTTCCTCTGCAAGAGTTTTTTTTGCAAAATTTTATTTCACACTTACAGAAGGATAAAGGATGAGTGTGTTTGAGTACAGAGGACCTCTCCCTCTATAGGCTACAATGGGTTACAGGACTCACACGTGGTAAATTCTAAGGCAGAATAAATCACTATTGTTCTGTGGGAACCAAAAACGTTAAAAAATGCATGTGTTCTAAATCTGTGGTACATGAGACATCTGAAGAAATGTATTTATTTAAAAAAAAAGAGTAGAAGGACAAAGTATTCTTTCACTCTTACCAAATCAAACATTTCAAGAGTGACAAAAGAGTAACAATACACTATGACCAAGACAATATAATTACCTTGAGAAGCAGTGTTGCTGAGAAAATAAAGATACCATAAAATGTATAAAACCCGCTAAAATTATGATTGCTTGAAATAAAAATAGGATGTCAGGGTAGTGATGTAAAATGTCAGAATTTTTGATGGAAATAAAAATTAACACTGTGTACGAGCCATCTCCAAAATTGCTGCACTTAAACACTGACATGTTTAAAAAAATGAAGCCCAAAACAAAAATCACCATTTTATTCTCCATATTTATGTAACCTACTTCTTTTCTAAATTCTAAAAGGATTCATCCAAACATCAAGTGCTCATGAGTTTCAATGTCCTTTTGAGCAGCAGAATAACCAGTCACATGATCCTATTTTTGGTCATTCATGTGATTTATGATTCTGGGCTTGTGCTCTCAGCGTATGACACTGCCATTCACACTATCCAGAGCTGAGAGCACTTCACAGTGCCACACTGGTGCTGACAGCTTTATTAAGGAAGTACTACCACTGGCTGCCTAATTCTAATAAAAGGGTGAAGGCCAACTTTTCTCCATTGAAGTACTCGTTTATTTCTTTAAGAGGGCTAGAGGAGCAGAGATAAAGGTTTTGATTTAGAAGCCATTAGGATTAAAAAAAAAAATAACAAAACCCTACAACATCTATATATATTTTTTTAAGTTTTTCTCAATTGCTTGCAAGCGAAAGGGAAATTAAAAATAAAAAATCTATAGATTTTTTTATAGGTCTATAGGCTGAAAGAAGAGACTAAACACAGAAAGCTTAGCATAAATATTAACAATAGTCTTCTGAATAGTCTGAGAGGAAGATTGAAGTTTTTGTGATGAAGGACTTGAGAGATAGGGGAAAAGATAAAGGTACTGTAAAGGTAACACATTGAAGTAGCTTGTCTTCTAAACTAATGCTAAGAAGCTACGNAAGGTAACACATTGAAGTAGCTTGCTTAAAGGCTTGTCTTCTAAATTAATGCTAAGAACCTACATTATGCTTGTAGCTACAGAATCTCAGTAGAGAAACTATTTAGAAATTCTGAAATCAATTAATGAATTATAACATATAATTATGCATATAAGATACACAAGAAATCTGACACTTAATATAATGACAAAATTTGCCTTAGATTATATCCTAACCATGGAAGCAACAGGTTGGAGAGAATCAGAAGTATACCCCCAGTTCCCTGCTAGCAGGGAATGGAATCTCACTTAGGGTGAGATTTCTGATTGCCTCTGTGCCTATAGTCCTCACAGGCACAACATCCAAGCATAGATGACTCTGACTGGGAATTTTCTTGTATTCCTGGAATTCTTAATTTAGTCTTTAGATCAACTCCCATGAGTTGTGTAACTGTTCACCTAAAGTGTTTTGGTTTTATTTTCTCTACATATTTGCCACAGTAGATAAAGCTGTAGGCAAGACTCAACAAGTATCTAATTTCAGCCGTGCTAGAAACTCCCTCCTCAAGCTTTTTACTCTACTGTCCTGCCACAGGGAAACGAGTCCTGTAATAGCTTTGTAGCTTGACAAAAAAATAAGTTTTTTCAGATACTATTGAAGTGTCTTTGGCAATAGTTAATTCTAAATTTTGATCTTGAAATCAATACTTGTCGTTTAACGCACTTCATCTTAATATGTTTAAAAAAATATTATGTAAAAGAAAATGCTTATAGCAAACTTTGTTGGAATGTATGTGCCCTGTCAGCACGTTCAAGAAATGTATTCCAAAGCAGCTTGATACAGTGTACCTGAGGCTACACTCGTCCTGCCTGGCATCCGCCTTTGCCTTTAATAGGCGGGAATTCCCCTCGCTCTCCCTGCAAGCCCTTGGCTTTCAGTGGAAGACCGGGTGATGCCACCGCTGGGTCAGACGAACTGAGCTGCCAGCCCACGGGCTCTGCCTGGAGAGAGAGGGAGGGAGAGCCTTGGCTAACACGCACCATCCCCAGTGCCGGTGTCAAACGCGCCCCCGTGATTTCCTAGAGCGAAGGCGGCGCTCCCGCTGCCGGGCGCGCTCCTCCGGAGGCACGGCCGGGCCGCCCACGGCGGCTGCGTGAGCGCCGGGCGAAAACGCGCCCGAGCGCCAAGTTTCCCTTTCCCAGGGAAAATCCCCGCTCCCCCCGCCCCCCGGGGCCTGCCCCGCGTCCCGGCCCGGCCTCCACCGGAGCCTCCGGAGTAA
>VZTB01016897.1:854767-945622 GCA_013397245.1 Thryothorus ludovicianus | reverse complement strand
GGCTTTTCCCGGGGGCGGCGCGGGTGGAGCGGGCAGGATGGAGGCGGCGGGGGCGCCCAGGGATGCGGTCCCCGCCACCCGCGGCCCCGCCACGGCGCCCAGGGGTGGCCGGGGGTGGGGGCGAAGTTTAAGGGGTGAAATTGGGCCTTCCCGGGGTCGCGGGCTGGGGGAGAGCCCGAATGTCCTGCCCTCTTACAGGTAAGAAGATGGCAGGGCGAAGGGAAGAGGGCTGGTCTCCTTAGGGGAGTCAGAGGAAAAGGCTGCATGTCCCTCTCCCCCACCGAGGAGGTGGCGGTGGGAGAAAAGGGTTGGGTGGAGGAAGGTAGGGATAGCAAGAATGTCCCCGGCCACCTTGTGTCGTTTAGGAAGGGAGTGTGAGGCAGGGAAGGGATGCAGAGCCTCCCAGGCAGAACAGTGGGCATGGCAGACCTGGCTTCTCACCGCACAAGATAATAGAGGTGGGTAGAGGGAGGCATTAAAATAATTTCCAGGGCAAGCGAAGCAGGAAGAAAAAGGAGCTGAGTTTGGCAGCCCACTGGTTTGGATTGCCCACAGCAGGATCCGTGAGAGCAGGGAAAAGGAAGGTGACAGGGGAGGGTGGACACAGGTGAGGTGTGTCTGGGAGAGATGGAGATGGGCATGCAGTCTGCTGTCCTTCTGGGCTGCCAGATTTCTGGGGTGAGCAGAGCTGGTGGTGCATGACCACAGGTTCCCACTGCATGGGTGGAGATTTTTAAAAGGGAATTTGGCTGTCAAAGTGCAGGGTTAGAATTTATAGGCTGACGTTTTCCAGGTAGGGGCTGCAAGCTGACCTCCTCCAGGGATGACAAGGAGAGGATTTCGAGGCCAGCTCGGTGCCATTGGTAGATGGCACTAGGTGGGTAGGTGGCATGCATCTTTATTCTAGTGAAGTGGAGAAATTATCACATTTCCTACTGAGGCTTAACACACTGAAAGGTTAAAACCACTTCATTACTTCTTTACAACCAAATTCTTGTGAACAGGGATAAAAACCAGGTGGAAAGGGTTCTGAATTTTCTCATTTTGCCTGACAGCAAGGTTGATACACACTTTCAGTTTGTAAAAAATGGTTTGCTCTCCTCACTGTTCTGTCATAAGTGCCTTGAATCTTTAGCAGCTGAGAACTTCCTTCAGTTCATGAAAGCCATTTAACTTCATACAGCTTGGTCTCCCTCCATTACGTAGAAGAGAGCTGAACCCTTCAGAGTTACAAGCCATGCTCATGGGGGACAAAGTAACAATTTGTGTGACAAGATAGGGTTTCTAGTTCTCTTAGGTATTTTTTGACACTTTAAGAGGTAGCCTTAGAAAGTAACCCTCCTCTCTCAGGAGAACTAGGCTTCTCCTGAAAGCTCACTGTAACTGTTTTTAAACCTGGATCACTGGACACCATCAAGTTCCCAGTTGGCAGGTATGAGGTAAAAATAATTATTTCACCTTGTTTTACATGTAATCATTTGTGTGCAGTTAAACATATGTTTATAATTTAAGGCAGAATATTAATAGTCAGTAATTTTTGAGCAAAATCTAGATTTTTATCCTGTCTCTGAATTTTAATTTGTTGTTGCACAGATCAACTTTTTGTTAGTTTCACAAGGTAAATATTTTTAAATCAATAATTATTTCTATCTTAGACTTTGTGAACTGTTAAAAAGTAGAAGTTAATAGCTTTTGGGTTTACTAGTTTCTACAAAGCCTCAACACCTTATACCTGCAACTGATAATGACTTTTTCATTTTTCCTGCACCTGTCAGATGAGGCTTCCAAAGTGCCATGGACTTCAATGCCCAGACTGTGTAAACCAAAGAGCAAAATTTAATATACATGTTTTTGAATGTTAACCCATTCAGGGATCAGTGTGCCAGGTATCAACAGCTTCAGGTATCAACAGCTCTGTAGTTAAAGGCCATTGTGCACTCTATAACCTTAAAGTAAATGTGAAGGAGCTTTTTTTTCTTTCCCTGTTAGTAAGTAAGCTGGATCAATTTACTCTACATTTATAATATGACAAAGGCAGGCACCTAAGTAGTTACAGTGCATCTGTGCTGGTTTACTTTGTGCTAACTTGCTTATTTGTATTTAATCAAATTGTTCTATTCATACAGCTTTATGCTGCTTTCCATGGTGGAGCTATACTAATTCATGCCACTCAGAGTAAGGCTATCATTTTTACCATAAAAGAAGTGGAATTTGAAGTTCTAGAGTTCTTCAAGAGTTTTGAGGAGTCTCAGCACCTTCTCATTTCACATGAGCTGCTCGTGCTAAATGCTCCTGACGAATAGACCAAGAATTCAGTTATGCAAAAGTGTTGATGAAAACAGAGTGTGGTTTTTAAAAAGTATTCTTAGTGGTGTTATCTAAAAGATGTATGACATGAACCACTACTGAGAGACTATAGAGACCCCAAACCAGACAATTTTCATTTGTTTCCTTTTATGAGTGAGATAAGTTAATGATGCAGGCAGATTATACCCAAAAGATTGACATGCTGCTTTAAAATTACCTTTTTTTGAAACCCATGAAGTAGATGCACATTTGTTCTCACTTCGTTTATAAGGTTAGTTTTAATGGCTTTTTTTAATGTATCTTACAATGAAAATATTCTCTATATTTATGGTATATGTATCCTTCAGACACTTTTAAAAGTACAGGTAAGCTGGAAAATTATATATTTTATGGGTTCAGATTCTTTAAAGTGTGTTTTTTTTCTTCTGTATCAGTCTTACGGGAAGAAATGCCCAAATACCTTCATCATCATATTTCTTTGATCATTTTCATGCAATTTAGGATGGAGTGAAATGGCATATCCTATGGCATTTCCACTCCACTCGACTGCAGTGTTCACTTTCTTTCCACCATTATATATGAACTGAATTCTCAGTAATGCTTGGTGTTTGTGTTTATAAATCATCCTGCTCAAACATTTCTGTGTTTAACTGAAGTCTGGTAGCTCATCACACCCAGATTCTTTCCTAGCCCTCATTTTCTCTATACTTTATATTCCTCCACCGACCTGTCTAGAGTTGTCCTTTTAATGGTCTTGGCTCTATCAAACCATGGAGCTGTGAGCTTAATGAAGACTTTGAAATCTCACACTTTCTTGGGCTCCCATTCTATTTCCCAGTGCTCCTCCTGTAGTTAGAAGTGGGGCCTCAGGAATGCAGGGTGTCCGAGTACATGTGAATGGGTGATGGAGAAACCAGCTGCTTATTTAGTCAAACCTTCAAGAATTGATAGTTAACATTATTATATTGTTGAAGTATTCTCTTTCTCCTTCAGCAAAAGAAATTGACATGCTTGGAAGTGATTATTTTGCTGATGAAACAGCAACTGAAAAGTATTTGCAGCTTTTGCTTTGGCTGAAGGAGCAGCAAGATTCCCATATTTAATTTGACCGTTTCATAAATATGAGAGTGAGCTGAACACACAACTTCCTTATTTACAGTAGTGCAGAGAGAAGAGAATTTTTTAACAGTAGTTTTTTCTAGAAGTGTTACAAGAAAAAAACATAATGTCATTTACAATGACTATGTTTTGAGTAACTGCAGTAACTGTTGAAAACATGCAGAGCGATTCTAAATGTTTTTAAAAGTGTGGGTAATGAAGATTTATCTTGACTTCAGAAACACAAGGACCTTAGGAGTACTTTCAAAATGTCAGTTTAACAGAATTCAGACATATACTCTGCTACCTCTTAGAGTGAGCTTTAGTGATCAAGTAAAAGGCTAATTTGGAAGCACCTCGGATCCAAGTTCCACTTTCAGTGCTGACTTTACGCTACATTCACTATCTAAGCTGCAAGAAAAATGTTACAAGGTAGGAAGCATTTTTTTTAAAGTTAGAATTCAGCAGAAGTTCATTGGTAAGATATGGCATCTGTCAGTCAGCAGGTGTGTTGAAACGTTCAGCTTCATTCATACAGATTATCCAGGCGCTGCCAAATATTAATGTCTTTTGGCTGGCAGTGTCTTTCTCTTTGTAAGTGACAAATTTTTGTTTTAATCTTAAATCAACAGTTAGAATTTGCAGGAAGATGGAAAAATGTTCCCATCCTTTTTCTGGAGACAAATAGTAATTTTGACTTTGTTCTTTATCTGAGTCATATTAGAAAATGCAACTCTGGTTACCAAATTGTTTCCGTCTGCAATGTTTTCTTGGGCGCTTTTCCTTGAGCCATGTGAGCAGTATTAAAAGGTTTGTTCGCTCTTTTATGCTGGTCACTAAAATTCAGGAATTCCTCCAAAATCTGTTCTGTAAATGGCTTTTGAAGAGAAATGGTTTTATTACATTTGATACTTCACACCCTAGTGAAGAAACTTTTAAGCTTCAGAAAGACTTCAATTGTGTTATGCCATGAAATTGCATAACACAAATCCAATTTGCCCATCTGATAATCCATGTGTTATCGGAAATCCGAGAGTTCAATACAATATATTTGCATTTTCAATTACCCTGTAGTAAAGCTACTGTCATTATGGCTTCCACCTACATGAAAAACAGTGTTAGGTAAGACAGTAGGCTTGAGTCCTTGTAGTATGATGTTGCTGGTTTCAGCATGTTGTTCTTCAAAGTATTTTGCTGTTTTTCAGAAGCTAAACCTAAACTTAGCTTCAGAGACAGGTTTTTAGGTATGTTCATAAGAATTAATTCATAAATACTCTTGACAAAGAGATGAGTATTGTCCCATTTAACTGGGAAAGTTTTTTTAAATTTCCATTTTGACTGTGAGACTCTTGTGACGTTGATGTTACAGTAAAAATTGTGTGGAGTCTGTCTGTTGCAGGTGAATTCAGGAACATGTCCTGACTATGCTGGAAACCATGAGACAAGATAAGAAATGATGTTTTGCTTGAGTTATTAGTTTTAATTGATTTCCTAATATAAGAATAGTATATTGAACAAATTGTGAACTTAGAGTGTCTTGCTTAACATGTGCCTGGGAGGAACTCTTAGGAAACTTTCATATCAAATCTCCTTAGAAATACTTTAAAAAAAAAACAAACAAATCAAAAAATATAACAACAGAAAACTTACATGCAGCCTCTCTCTGAATGGGGCAGACCTGTGATACAGATGAAAGTCCTTATGCCAGTAGAGTGTGGAGTGGGATGTCTAAACCTGTTCTGTTCAGTAAAGTACTGGCATATCCTAATCTGGCAGTGTCAAGACTTGAAATTGTGCTCTTTTTTTCCCCATGCAGATTTCTGTCAATGTCAAGCCTTCACAGCTGTCTGTTCTCATCAATCAGGATCCATAGGCATCTGTAAAACAGGCACAATCCTTTGCATTGTTCTAGTTGGTACTTCCAGGTTATAAACTTGCAGTAGTTCACAAAGATGCTTATCAGGGTAGAACATGAGAATTATTGGAAGATATTGTATTATCAGATTGGGAATTGAAGAGGGCTGTGCTATGAAGGCTTCTGTCTCTGATGTTTTGTAATGAAATCTTGGTTTAGTCCATATGTAAAAATTAATTATTTTTTTTTCTCAGTTTTAATGCACATGTTTGTATAAATCTTAAAGTGGCCTAAATGTTCCTGAGGAAAAATACCAGAAGCATATTTTATAGGTCTAATTTAAGGTGTAACACTGAAATTGACGACAAAACAATAGAAAGCCTGTAATGTTTACATCTGAAATCTCAGCAGCACCAGAGGTTTTTCTTTTTAAACTTACAAGGAAGTTTGTGTAACTCTTTCTAGTGATCAGAAGTAAACTGCAAACTATAAATACATTACACTGAGTATGTTACTCTCTTTTGACAACTAAACTTCCAAAAGAGACATTTCTATCTTGTACACATACACTAGAAAGAAAAAAAGGTGAGTGTAGTGGTATTCAAACCTGAAGAAGAAAACATAGGAGATTTTTGTTATCAGTATTAGAAATAGAAGGAAAATCACTGAAGTCCTGAAATTTATGATAATCTCCACAGGTATACTTTAAAGAAACAAAATTGCAATACTTTAAGAGCAGTACTGATTGCTAATAGGGATTCCTTCTGTAGTCTAGTGGCCAAAGGCATTAACTTTTTAACAGCTAATTTTCACTTAAGTAAACTGACTTGGGGATAAGCTTTGTTCTGTGCAATAAGGTATTTCTAACTCCTGGTATCTTTCTAGATTTCTGTCAGTAGCAGCAGATTGCCATGTCATTCTCTGTATTGTTATTGTCTCTTTACTGCAGTTAAGGTCCACATAAATGACAAAAGAGAAGGTATACGTTCACTTCTGCCATTTTAATGTAAAGTCTAAACTTGTTTGTTAAACAAGAGGAAGGCTTAAAACTAAATTGGGAGACTATCTGAATCTGAAGCAGCAGATGCACACCTAGATGTTTTGTTCTGCAGGTGTGCTTTGAGGGCAATAACCTTTGGCAGAAAGGTGAAGAAGGTAGTTGAAAATACTAATGTCTTCAACTGGTGCTATTAAGTTTTCTAAAGGCATTTGCAAAGACTGAAGAGATAAAAGCACACAAGGATGTTGCGTAAAACTAATTAAAATTTATATGTTTTAAAAAATAGAAATTTGGGTAGCTATTCTCAACTAATTGAAATGAATCATTTGTTTCCTGGTAGAAAGTGTGCATAAAAATCTGTGGTTTAGTGTCCAAAATAAGAACCACAGACTCACAGGATGGGTGAGGTTGGAAAGGACCACAGTGGGATCACCTGGTCCAAGCTCCTGCTCCAGCAGGATTTCCCAGAGCACAGGGCACAGGGTTGTGTCCGGAGAGCTCTGGAACATCCCCAGTGAGGGAGACTCCACAGCCTCTGGCCAGTCTGCTCAGTGCTCGGCCACTGCTCAGCAAAGAAGTTCTTGCTCGTGTCCAGGTGGAGCTCCCTGGGCATCAGCTCCTGCCCCTTCCTCCTGTCCCATTGCTGGCACCAGGAGCAGAGCCTGGGCCATCCTCTGACAGCCAAAATGCTGTTGTTCACTTTTTTTTAAAGAAAGAGTAATGCTTTAAAAATTCCTCAAGAAACCCAAGGAAATCCTGTGTACTTTTGGAAATGTATATTTTCAGTATCTTATGGAGATGATATATTAGTTGGACTGTGAAAGATTTTTTAAAAAAAATTTCTAGGATATTTTAGTATGAATCTAGGCATGCTTAATACACATGTAGTTCTGGTTCTATTTAATAAAGTACAACTTTTATTGTATATCAGTTAATTTTACCAGTTTAAGATTTAAAAGCAAGCATTAAGACCTTTACCCAAAGAAAGGATCTTTACAGAATCATTTTTTAACATATCACACTTAAGTTACATATATGTATATATGTGTATTTAAATTTTCACATGCAGTATGTAGCTTATGTGAGAATCTGTGGTGATAGATCCCATTTTGGAGCTTATAAAAGGTTTATGTTCCTTTTGTGTGGATTTCTCTTTGGCACTTCATATAATCATTAGTGAATCTTCTGCTCTCAGAAGTATTTTTTGTATTTCACATTTAGAATAATGTATTGCAGACCTGGTGAATGTATATCTAGTTACATATGATTTTTTTCTTCCTTTCAATGTAGGGTTTTTCAAACTTTTAAGTATTCAGAAGTTGTCTCCATATTGGAAGCTGTTCAAGCAAGTGGATGCTGTTTTGAACAAGAGTAAGAAACATCTTTATTTTCCCCCTATTTTGAGGATTCAAGAACAATCCAGTTGAGGAAGGATACACACCTGTTTTGGATAGCCAAGAACTTAAGATAGCATTTGTCTTATATGATAGTTACAGATGAATTAGCTTTTTTTTTTTTTACTGTTAAACTGCTATAGGTAGAATAAATTACTTGATTGCAAGTTTTCAATTTTTCTTTTTTCAGGTAATAAATTCTTGAATGCCTCTATTCATTAGTGTATATATTGTAAAATTGTTATGCTTTAACTTTATTTAGCCAACAAAGAATGTTAAAATAAGCAGAGATTGAGAAAAAAACAAAAATAGATTAAAATCTTGCATCAGACCTGACTGTTAAATAGTTTCAACTTTTAATTTCTGGCTGTGAAGAGGACTTGTGCATGAGAGGAGCCTTATTTGTATGATGAGATTTCTAGTTCAGAAAAAGGGAACATCTAGAGCAAGTTTTCTGTCTGTTTTGATACAAAATTAATATTAATTCACATAAACAGTAAACAAAGATAAAGGTATTTTAGCATCTTTCCCCTAGGTAAGTGTTGAGTACATGCTTATCTCATGAATTTTAGAAAAATACCTCTCTGTATTAAGTGTCTCTGTTATTGCAGAGCAGAGACATTTTAGTTTAGCAACCTTGGAAAAAGTCTTGGGAAGTTACTGAATAATAGGAGGATAAATGTAGCAATTTATGTACCAAATTAGTACCAGATAATTTTTTTTTTCTGGAACATTGCAGGACTTGGTAGCTGCTATAACCAATTTATATCTTCCACATACATTACAGCATTGGTTCAAAGTGTAGGGAGAGGAAATTGTGTTAAAATCTGTTTCCCAGTGCAGTAATATATACTATGTTATTTTCAAACAAAGTTTAAAGTTTGATCTGCATTAATAATTTTGCAAATGTGTTTAAGAATTTGATATCACAAAACTGTATTTAGGAAGAGAGGAATCTTTGTATTGGAGCTGGGGGCTGTTTGGTGCCTTGGACACAATTACCATGTTTTTGAAATGGAAAAACACACTGGTGTAGATTATCAGTTCATATACAATTTTTGTCTGTCTTTCAATGTTAGAGGGTAGTTTTGTGTGCTTTGAGGCTTTTACACAGTGGCCCTAGAATCCCCCCGTCCCCATTTTCCCTTAAACTTTGTAATGTTTTGAAGCCTCTTTCAGATTAAAAGAGAACCCCTTGAAACTGAGCTCCTGTACCTAGTGCCAAGGCAAGGAACAGGATAAAACTGTCATGCAGGTATTCTCTCTGCAAAAGGCAGTGTCAGTTCCCACTGAAGGCCACTGTCAGTGTGCAACAGCTCTCTGCTGCTAAAAGACATGCACAGGCTTCTCAGACTGACAGGTTTAAAACCTAACCTCCAAACTCTTCTTTTTGCTGTAGTTGGTTTTGAGTACTTACATCCTGTCTTAAAGTTAGCCTAAACCTCTTGGTATTGTGGCACAAACTGCCTTTCATCCTAAGGGGTTTGTAAACTTGGGTTATTTTTAGTAGTCCTACAAAATGAATATGTACCAGACACAGAATCATAACTACTCGTGATTGTGTGTCAGTTCTGGTGTTCTTGGGTTTATGGTGTCTAGTGAGTTCTTGAGTTTCAGGTATTCATTTAAATGTACACTCCTGAACTTGGTTATTGTGTGACTTGTTTAACATGCTTCATTTTCAGGTCTCTGATGATGAGGTATCCATCTGGATTTAAAACACATCTCTGAGCTTCTTAATTCTTCATTAAAGAGATGTGTTCTACATTCATGGGTAAGAATATCTTTTATTTTGACTTGGGCCACTTTCTTAATTATCTTGTGGTATATTTTTAATTTAGAAGATTTCAGCAACTTATTTTTGTCTTAGAGGTTTATCAAAAAACAATATAGGGTTAATTAAGTGCCTGTGCTTGCTCTTAATTTTGACCCAAGCTAATAACTTAACTTTGGGATTCATTTGTCTAAATTTTAATGCTCTAATTAAATCATAACTCCTAGCATTACAGAGAAACAGTGGTATATAGGTAAAGAATTTTTAAATTCTTTTAAATTGGTCTGTGATTTGAGAGTCATTTTCTGACTTATACATATATATATATATATATATATATACAGTTCTATGGGCTTTAACTGTGCATCTTGCCATACATCTTTTGAATTTGGAGTTTTGGAAAGAAAGTGATTCTAGCTTGGAATGCAACCAAAGCAAAGGGTCTAAATTTTGTGCAATCAGAACAAACAACAACACTTCTTCTCAATAACATAAACCTTACTTAGTCTGAAGAAACTTTGTGGCATTACACACACCTGCACTTTAGAACAATAGAAAAAAAAACAACCACAAAAGACTATATAAAATATGTTTTTTTCAAAAAGCTAGTGGTATTTTTTGTTTTTGTATTTCTCTGAAGAAAACAGCTAAGTTTAAGCTATGTTTACTTCATACATTACAGAATGTATTATGTCTTCTCTCCATGTATTAAGTACAGCTTGCTAAAATATCATTTTGAGGCTTCATAAATTTACTGTGAGTTAAAAATTAATGTTAACATCGATGTCTTAATGAAGTATAGTAAGTAGCCTAAGTATTGCTGTGGAGCTTCTTGACACCATGTTATTTTATAGAGTTCTGTGATATACTTTCTCTTTGGGCTGGTTTTGCTCTTTTCAGTTTAAGCAAAGGTGTTCTCATTAAGGAAGTTGTCTCATTCACAGTGAATGGTTGAGAATGGTAGAAATTTGCCTTCAGTTGCATTGGAAGATAGATTTTCTTCCTAAGTAAAATGCTGTTTGCATTGTTGGCTGACTTGAAATTCCATGAACAACCTTAACAAAAAGATAGCTACCGATGTCCTTTTCTTTTTCTTATTTACATTTGTTATATTTATTTCCCAGAGGCTGCCTGCACAAAAGGAGGAGAGGTGGAGGAAGGGAGTTTGTACATGTCTGGGGAGCAGAGGAAGGGAAACAGTTACATGGGGTGTTTGGTGCAAGCAGATCAGTGTAGGTATGGTAACACTGCTGTGATTAGTCTGACAAGCACACACAGGCCACTGTGCTCCTGTTCTTTGCTCCTGCTTGGAGCTGGAACCGTAGCCATGGGCTGGAACTCAGTTCTGAGAATTTAGTTTAAGCCCACATGTTTCAAATCTTCATAATCTTCAAATTAAAATTCAAGGTATTTGAGTGATCTTTTGAGTATTTAGCATGATGTCTGTGAACTCTGTAGCTGAAAGAGAATTCTAAACAAAACCAGTATGTTGAGGGTATGATTTTACTAAAGGGATGGCTCATTACTCAAAAATAATTAGAAATGCATACCAA
Source organism: Thryothorus ludovicianus (assembly GCA_013397245.1). Taxonomy (NCBI): domain Eukaryota; kingdom Metazoa; phylum Chordata; class Aves; order Passeriformes; family Certhiidae; genus Thryothorus; species Thryothorus ludovicianus. The sequence continues at coordinate 934,641 of VZTB01016897.1, read as the reverse complement.
TGAAAAGTAATTTTAATCTAAAATAGTGCATATGTATATATACAATTGGATGTATGGGTTTTTATTTAGGCTACCTAACCAAGTTTTATCCAAATTTTAGTGATAACAGTAAGCAAATGCATCTTTTCAATCCATACTTTGCTACAGATACCATGGCACTCTAGTACAAACAGTCCTTTCTTTTAGAGAATAAAAGAGTTTATAATCTACTAAATGTTTATATAAGAGTTTATCTCTACTAAATGGTCTTTTTTAGTCTTCTATATTACTGAGATTTTGAGGAAATTATGTCCCTCTGTGCCTTTTAAAGTTAACATGTACATTGATCTTTAAATCTATGGTAGAATATCATTAATATTGGCGTATCAGCAGGAAGTAACTTCTGTGTTATTTAATTAACTCTCAGCTTTTTGAACTTAGCCAAAGCTTTAGTTAAAATCTGACAAGTAATGATAATGTAATTGTCTTTTAATATTGGGAAGGGAAAGTCTCATTTCTAAATATTGTGCAGAAGTGATCAGTATTTTGAGTGTCTGGGTTTTACCGTGCATCTCTCTTGATGCAGTATTCCATCTGCTAATAGATGGGCAAATCACAGCAAGCCACAAAGCTGTCATGCTGTTGCATGTTACACAGAATTTAGCAAATATCTTCTAGGCTCTAGCAGATTGCTTCCCTAAAAAATCCCCACAACTAAACCCTTTGCAAGCATATAATGTAAAACTCTTCCCTAACTATGAGTCTGTATCCTTTTCCCATAGTCTGGATTTCTGTTATGTCATGCTTTTATGACTTGTTTAATTCCTTATGGTTGCTAACTTGTCCCTAGCTTCCTCTCTGAGATGGCTTCTGATACTTTACTGTATAGCCATGGTTTCGAGTTCTTTTGAGAAAAATGGCCAGCAAAGTCACTGATTTCTCTTATCTTTGATACTGTCACACATCAGTCAGGTGAAGCAGTGCTACCTCGTGTATCAAAGTGTGGATATCATGGTAATGTGCCTAAGCTCCACTTGATTTACTTGCTTATAACTACAGTTGCTTGTTTTCTGTTGTCACTTCAGCAAAAGTGGTCAAAAATGCCATGAAATAAATACAGAATGAAATAAAACACATCAGAATTTTTTATTATATTCCTTTTACTGCTACCCTCACTTTGTTTTCAGAGTGAAATTTGATATGTTCCCTTATGTTTTTGTATGAGTTCAGTTTTTTTGATGTATTCTGTAAAAGAGATCTTGTTTTCCTTTTCTTCTGGTATAAGACAGACTTGAAGTTTCCTTGAAGACTATGGGTAAAAGTACTTCCCTGGTCCAAACCCAAATTCTCCTTGTAACAGACTTGTGTTAAGGCTATCTATAGTGGTATTCTTTCCAAAAGAGGTTTGGGTGTTAGGTTGGTGAGGTTATTTTTGAGGGGGTTTTGTCACTTCACAATCTCCACTTTACCTAGAAGCTTTTTCTTCCTAATAAATTTATGTTGGTCTAATTAGCTGGGAGAGGTTTCTCGTGTGTCTAGCCTTCAGACTTCTCAGTTTGGAAATTCATCTGTGCTATCCAGCTTGCTTGGATCCTTGAAGTGAAGCTGGCATCTTTAGGTTATATTTCCTGTTTATACCTGCTAAGATTTATTTGTGTTATAAAACCTTTGTGTTTTAAAAGGAGAGTTCATATTATTTCTTCATTGTTTCCTACCTTTTGTTTTCCTTATACTGAAAGAAAGTAAGAAAAACAAAGATGGAAAGTGTTTCTTGGTTTTTGAGCCAAGAAGTAAATTTCTGTGAGGCCAGCTCTGAGTGTGCTGCAGTAATTCCAGCTGTTCTGGAAGCTCTTTTCCATTTCCTTACTGTAAAGGGACACAGTCAGTAAAACATGAAGAGATCTTCTGGAGTATGTGGCTTTTAATACAGGATTCTTTTAGTCCTGTTGAATAGTTCTAGGCTTCTGTAGTTAAGAGCATGTATACCACTTAATGACTGTACATCCTTGTATCTATAATGCTAAAGATGGAAGAAATATCTCTTTTTTCCCCCTCTGTTTTTTTCCAGTTAGCAAAAATTGATCAGGCTTGGTCTATAAACTTACTGATACAGGCTTCAAATTTGAGATTTTTATCAGCAGTCCTTGATAGCCTGGAACATGACATTTTACCCATGGCTACCATAATTTCCATTTTATCTTTCCTCAGGTGAGGTTTCTTGAATTACATTTGTTCTGTGTCTACACTATTTTTTTTCCTTGTACTTAATCCAAACTGGTTTTCTTCTGAGCCAAAATAGCTCTCTCCTGACTTACCTTTTGTGTTGAGATAAAGCAGGATGAGATATCTCTAAATTACCAATGTGATAACCCATGCCAGACCTTCTACCTGGATCCTGCTGTTTGTTTGTCATCTGTTGGAAGGTGTTCCATTCTGGAAAGTCATCATTATGTTGCTTGTAATCATAAGTAGACAACTTAATCAGTGTTAGAAGATAATGAGGCCTAATTTATAATAATGCTTTCTTTATCTTGGGACTTTAGGAGATCCCAACTTTAAGCAATAACTTGCACATGTATAATCTGGGATGCACAGCAGCTTTCCTGTGCTAAGATGTCATCTCCCTAAGCTTGTGTCACTTTTTTTATCACGCTTGTTCTCCCCCTCACTGACACTCACACCAGTGTGTATCTGATCTGTGTCTCTCAGGGTGGTACAGGACCCATCTGTCCTTCCTCTGTACACATCTGGAGTCTCATACTCCAACCCTGAAGGAGCTTTCTGAATTTGTCTGGCTTTCTGCCTATGGTCACACCACCCTCAGTGCCCTAGGAGTATATGCAGGATGGGTTTTCATCAGCTTGTCAAGAAGTACTTTGGGCTTAGTAGGTTCAGGATGAACCTTTTCCATCAGAGGATATTTCAGATTTGCAGGGTGTTCATTTCTGGAAGGATCCATTCTTGGGAAAAATCATTAATGAGGAATTGCAATTGAAGGTTTAATAAGAGCTTTAATAAGAGGGTCAGGAATTAAAAGTTGTGGCTGCATTTTTCCCCCTTTTTTTGTTTTTTCCTTAATTAGACATATGTATTGAGAGGATAAAGGAATGACTATTCCAGGAAGGTGCTCATTTAAAGTGATTGCTTCCCTATTCTATGGTTACTAGTTATCTGTCTGGGGAGGTACATTATCAGAGACACATATTTTCAGTCATTTCCCATTCTGTTTGATTACACTATAAATGTGTGAGGTTTTAGGCTACAGTTAAATTAACCATGCTTTTCAATGCTCCTTAATTCCCTCACTGTCCAGCAGTTAATGGTCATCACCCGGTGATACTATGAATAAATAGTTTCAAATGTTTCAAAACTAGGTGTGCAAACTCCTTTGAACCAAAGCTTGTTCTTTTTGTGTTTCTTTGCATCATTGTATTCATTCTCATCTTCTCTGTCTTGTGTGATAAAATACAGTTTCTCAGGAACTTGCATAATGCAACTTAAATAGAAGAAACGAAGTATCCCAGTTTTTCCTAATGAAATTAAGCTTTGACTTAGATGTAGTTTATAACCTTTCAAGATTTTTTGTTTAAATATGCAGAATTATTGTATACATTTTACATAGTATATAATTTCTTTGCTATAGACAAATTCTAATCCTGTAGTATTAAAACCCCATTCTGGTGCAATTTGGTAGTTTTAATGAATATGACCAAGGAGAATCTAAATCTGTGCTTTGAGTGAATAAAACAAATGAAACTATTACATTTAAAACATATTTTTGTAAGGAACAAAAATTATAAACCCTGCACAGGGCATTGAGTATAAGCAAAAATAACTTACTTGATTTGTGGTTTAGCTAAAGTTATGAACAAAGTATCAAATACTCTTAAAAGTGTTGGGAAGGAAGGATGAGGAGAGTCATTTAATTAAAATTTTCCATTCTTTTTCCCCCCCTTCACTTCTCTCCCTCAGGATGCTTTAACACCTGAAGACCAATGTTTCATCAGAAGCACTAATGGCTGTTGGCATGCCTTGGATAAGGTGGTGACCACTGGATGTCATTTGTTTCTGTTCACTGCAGAGAGACAAAATTGACTCCATTTGGAGTTGGGAGCAAAAGCAGAACAGACCTCTCAAGATGACTGATCCTATGATGGATTTTTTTGATGATGCCAATCTTTTTAGTGAGACCTTAGAAGGTTTGTCAGATGATGCCTTTGTTCAACCTGGACCTGTTTCACTTGTTGATGAATTGAATTTAGGTGCAGAATTTGAACCTTTGCACATAGACTCACTGAACCATGTGCAAGATGCTCAAAATCAACAAAAGATGAGTGAGTTTGATCAGCTGAATCAGTATGATTCACTGAAGCTTCACTCAGTAAATCAGTCTTTTAATAGCTCAGCTGACAATGTCTTATCACCACACTCTCAATTCAATTGTTCACCAGTTCATCCACAAAACCAGTCCAATGGGATGTTTCCAGATGTGGCTGATGGTAGTCCTATGTGGGGCCATCAAACTGCCACAACTGTTTCAAATCAGAATGGGTCCCCTTTTCACCAAGGACATTCTCAGTCTATGCAGCAAAACAAAAGCTTTGTAGCACACCATGACTTTGCCTTATTTCAGGCTAATGAACCACAGCATCAGTGTGCCTCACTAAGGCCGCAGCAGAGCAGGAACAGCACGGGGCAGGATGCTCTGAGTCAGCCAAAAGACTTCATGGAAGTTAACGTGTCCACTTCCCTCAGAGTCAGTGTTAACCACCCACCTTCAGTTTCTAATCCATCGACTTCACAGCAGCCTCTGTCTGTTCAACAGTTTTCTCAAACTGCAAGTGCTTCAATACATTTTTGTGGGAATCAAGAAGGAAATTTTGATGGACAGTCCCCAACTATTACTCCATGTTCTGTCAGTAATAGTCAACAATTTCCATCTCCATATTCCTACTCTAATAACCACATTTCTCCTACCAGCCTTCTTCAGCCAACAACAGCTCTTTCTACTAGCCAGCAGACACACTCTATCTCTGACTTCACTGGAAACGATGCCTTTACATCTCAGACAGGGACCAAGCAAGAAACAAGCGAGCACATGTTGAACCCTACTACACCTTTGAATTCAAGTACTTTTCAAATGTTGCATTCTGCGCATCCTCAGGGCAACTTTAGTAGTTCGAAACTCTCTCCTGTGAATATTAATTTTCCAGCTTCCTCTGGTTCTGCTTCTCAGATAAGCCATTTCACCGACCCTATTGAAAGCAATGGTTTTACATCTTTAGATGACAACTTACTTCATCAAGTGGAGACTCACAGTGAACCATTCACAGGACTTGACCCCGATGACCTCCTGCAGGAAGACCTTCTGCCACAGTTTGATGACTCTGCCTTTGTTCAGGATAGCACAAGCCATGTTTTAGAGCATGACCTAGAACACCACATAACCCCACAGCAAGTGACACCATCATCCGAACTCGTTCGGGCACCATCCCAAACTCAGATCCATCCTTGGCATTCTTCAGTTTCTAATCAGCACCTGCAAGGCAGAAGTCGTGCAACCTTACAAGGGCAGGTATGTAGGGATTTGGGGAGAGGGGGTTGGAACTGTCTGATTTGGTTGATCGGGTGAAATGAATAATAGTGACTGGTGCTTGAGTCAAAGCATGGTAACTGAAGTCTCTGAGCTGTTCTTTGACCCTGAAGAAGTCTAGTTTGGGAGAAAAAAACCCTAACCAGTTGATGCAGATATTGCTTTCTCCTGTTGTTTTCCGATCACTGCAGAAAACAAGGCTACATGATCTTATTCAGATAAAATGGTGTTGCTCCTTCTGCTGCATGCATTTCTTAACTACAGCAGAGAAAAATTATAGGTTTATGATTTTGGTGTGAATGGCTTATTGTCTTGAAAAGTACTTAGAGAAACACGTTTTTAAGACCTTTGGTAATGTTTGTGTGGCTGATTCCCTGCAAGAACTGCAGTGGTTATGTTGTTGCTCTGTCCTTTGCTTTGTGTCTTTGTGCTCATGCTCACTGCCTAAAAATACACACTTACTATTCTTGTTCTTGTTGTGATCAATAATAACAGAAAACATATTAAAAGCTGTGTGTATGTTGGATTTTGTCACTTTTGGCTAAACAAAAAAACTCAGCAATTGTTTTAGTATGATGTGCACATCTACTTAAAGCATTTGAGTCCTCCATGAGGAGGACAAGATGACATAAAGATTGTTTTCTAAGTTTCAATCTGTGCATTTCAAAACAGAAGCAACTCTGACGTCAAACATATACATTTAAAGCAGATGGCTTTAAAAGGTTTTAGTAGCTGTATTCTTGCTACCAATATTCTCTCTACTGGAGAATACAGAATGCTGTCTTTCTGGAAAAAAAACATGGGGAAGGCAAGGACCTTAACTACTGACTTTTGCTTTTACTTCGTTTGTAGGACACAGGCCTGTGAAGGAGACAATGTAGCATTTTTCTTTTCCCCCCTGTTAATTTTAGATCATTAGCGTAGAGATAAGGGCTTAACACGCTTAATCTTTGGTCTTGGTTCAGCAGACTGCTTCTCCATTACAACTTTTGCTTATGTTTATGGAGCGTGTAATTGTCAATTCCTACCAGTGAAACTTTTTCTGTAAATTGTGGTGTGATATCCAGCAGTGCAGTTGAGATGAGCTTGATTAACTGAATGATGCAGTACTTGCAATCTGTTGGTTTTGATAAACGTTTCCTTTTTTTCCCCTTCCCTGCCTATAAAAACAGAAGAGGGTTGTACCCAAGTAGCCCCTCTTGTCAGAGATGTCTGGAACCTGAAGACACGGGGGCCAGCAGCTCTCAGGGGAGGGTGCTCCTGTTGGAGTGTGTGTGTGTGCAGCCTGCAGCCCCCATTCCCTGCAGGCAGCAGCACCAGGGGCTGGGAACAGGGCTCTGGAGGCTCCCTGGGCATTCTTGGGGTGAAGGGTGAAGAAATGGATTCCAGAGGATGGTGAGAAACCCAGGGATTAGTATCATTTTTGAGGAGCACGTGGGATGTAAGCCAGGCAATGAAAAGCAGGTCTAATAAAACTTTCTGGTGCTGTGACTTTGTGTTGTATTCATCAGAACCTTTTCAGGCTTGCTTCAATCTCACTGACATCAGTTTTAGCACTGTGCTTTGTAACAAGGAATAGAGGAAAAGTTCTGAGATCTGTGGATAGCCTTTAAAGTTTAGGGGTTTGGTTTTGTTTTCATCGTGGTATGAAAACAAAGCAATTTCACAGTATTTAAAATTTTAATGTTTTTCCTCTTTGAAATGAAACAGCCAGAAACCAGATAGTTATAAAACTGCTTGGTTTGGTTTTTGTCATTTTGGGGTATGCAATAAATTGTATAAATTGGATTCTGACCTTGGGTTTATCTGGTCAGGCAGATGTTTAATGTTTCCTTCAGAAACTGGTTGTGAACTGGTAGCTGTCAAACTGTTAAGGACTGTACAAATGGGGGATTGACAGAAGCAAACAATGAAGAAGCCTCTTTAAATCAGTGGAGTATGTAGTATGAATAGTAATGGAAAAGTATGGCAATTACTGAAGTGTTTCAGATCCGTCTTTCGACTGACTACAATTCTAAGAGAGGCTTTAGTTGCAATTCTCACTTACATTCTTTGATCCCTTATTAGAATTGCATGTTAAGATGAGTTGGTTCTGTTAGAGCTTTCTACAAATGTGTGCAGTTTAACCAGGGAGGAAAAAGGCAGGGTGAAGGGGGAAGGAATTTTGATCTTCCTGAAATTGGTTGGCTTTAGGTAGGAGTCAGTTGGGAAGGGATTTTGACATGTTTCCTATGTAGCAGTTAAGGTCAGCTTTTAATTTTTTAATAAGACAGTGTTTCATACTGGCTTTAGTACATATTGAGGAAACAATTACTAGTGAATTTAGTTTTTTTCTTTCTCAACAGTTTGATAATGGTTGATGTCTTCTCAGAAAGAATAACTTTATTTTATGAAATAGTGAATTGTAGGTATTGGAACAGACCCAATATTAGACAACCAAAGATCTTTAACTGTAGTTAGACTGAGGTTATTTAAATTAAGGAAGAACATTAAATACTTGTTTCAGTATTTGATAGCAAGCATACTCATAACATTTTTACTTGTATGGTTATTCTTTTGATGGAAATTAATTTAAAAATTAATGCAATCTGTTTGGTGTAATAATGCTACAGAATTAAAAAGACTGTCTTATGGTGCTAATATGCTTTCTGCTGTAATTAGATCAGAATTGTAAATAAATTGCATGCTTAATTTTACATCATGCATTTTTCATCAGAGTTAGTTTGAGAACAGAAAGTAAAGTGGAGAAATGCTGAAGACTCCTGTAGCCTTAGCTTTGACTAATACAAGACTTCTGATCCTTTAACTCCACTTAAAACTGGTTTGAGTTTGCTAAGGCTAAATAATCTATTCGCTTTTCAGAAGGATAAAAAAAGGCTTCAACATTGTTTTACATCTTTAGAAGAAAAATGAAGTTGAAGAGATAATGTGAAGTATAAACTAATGGAAAAATAACGTGAAGTATAAACTTTTGGAAAGATAATCTTAAATATAAACTGTCCTTAGAGAAGATTACAGCTGTCTCACTGTGTATATTATTTTTTAAGAAGTGTTCTAATGTTTTCTGGCTGCACACATGAAAGCAGAGGAATTGAAGTTAAAAATAATATGAAAATGAAAAATACACTGATGAAAAATAATACTTCATTAATAATATGAAGTGCTAGAGGATGAAGTGGTAGTCTCTTAGCTCTAAAATCACATAATTATTTTTTCTCCTTTTTGTGACTAAAAGTTTGGCACCTAACTTGGTAATTCAGTGTATTCATGAATTTGCATAAAAACTGACTTGAAACATGCAAGTGTTTTTATGCCTGCAAGCCTAAGCTGCCCTACCACTTCTTTTATAGAAATAGATGACACTAATTTTTATGAAAGTATTTGTCTTGTCCACATTGGAAGTGTGACAATGTCTGAACTTCATAGATGATTGCTTGGGTGGTGTTGTATCCCAGGACATCTGTTTATATCAGAGTGGCATAGCCTCATATGTGAGCTTATCATCAGAGGGGAATTAACTCTCACCAGATCCAAGTCCAGATTTATGTGCTGCTGAGATATCCTGAATTGTCACAGGCTGTTCATGTCTGACTGTGGTATCAGATGGCACCTTCACAATTCTAAATGCATTGTAGACATGTATCCCTTGGATTACTCCACTTGTGGAACTCTTACCCTGCCATTGGTTGCTGTCACTTGTACATACAATCGTGGGCTGTGAAGTTTTTATGAGAGAAACACATAATAAGCAGTGATGTGCTTTCTTGGCTAACTGTGAGATGCAAGACCAGACAGCTATTTGATATATAAGCAGTTATGGAAGATATATCAAAATGAAGGATATAGGATTTGTGTGTGTATATATATATACACTATACTGGATAGATATAGTACAGTATTAGAGTGTATTTCTTATATTCTGTATGGTTTTAAGTAAGCCTGTAACAAGGAATATTTTAGATTAAGGAATTGATCATACTATATAGAACTTCTCTGTAGAAGAGACTGGCTATTTTGCATAGTAAGTTTATAGGTTATGGCTCCTAAGTGTTGGTACAATACAGGATTTTAAAATTATGCTCTATGCATGTGGCTTGGGAAGCAGTGCAATATTCAGTGAGACTAACGAAGTACATATCTCAAAATCTGTCCTACTTTGCATCATCTCACATCTTTGCATCAAGTCAAAAGTTGGACTTGATGATTTTGGGAGTCCTTTCCAGCCTTAATGATTCTATGATTGAAAATCTAGACGTTTGTTCCAGTAAGCATTTGGGTTCACTACAAATCATATCTTGTAATTTCGATATGTAAAAAACCTCCATACCCCTAACATGGATTATTCTTCCTAAATAGTGCTGAATAGTGCTGCCAAATATCTCATTAAGCATATCCACTGTATTTATACTGTTCCTTTAATTAGGGTCAATTTTATGAGTGACATCATATTAACAAATGTAAATCTTTGTCTGAAGTTTTTAAGCATTTCTACAAGTTGTATGCACTGTATTTAGTTCTCTGTGCCTCAAGAACATTTTTTACCTTCCTCACAGGAACTTAAATCCTGTACCATAGTGAGGTAGCAGAATTCCCAGCACCTAATAAGTTTATAATCTATGCTGAAATAATGAAAACAATCCCTCCATTGACCACCTTTGTGCAATATTTTGCAGTTTTTTGCTTTATTTCTATGATTTGAGAAAGACCTGCACAAACAGGTGGGAGTGACTGGGCAAAGCTGTGTCAAATGCCCAGAGTTAATGAGAGGAGTAGGGCAGCATCTCTGTGCCTAAGTAGTGCAGTTCATGGAATGAAGTTCTAAATTATAGCTATATATAGCATAAGGTTTACATTATTAATCTGACTTTTTGCCAATAACATATTAATCATTAAAAGAGCAATGTTTTGATAGCTTTATTTATAGTTGAATGTGTATGAAGCACTTGCTTTTGTATATAATATATATATTTTATATAAACCTTTTATAAAGTTTATTTTTTAAAACTGAAAATTGCATAGGTTGGGGAAAGAAAGATGTTTGTGGGATAAATTTGTAACATGTTTACTGATAAGTATAATAAGTATAATTTTTATTGTTTTCATTTCCGTGTCCCCTGTTTTGGCTTTCAAAATAAAACTGTGTAGTAAGGGCAACACAAAAATTGCTGGGCTTTTCAGAACACTAAAAATGTGCCAGAGTATCTCTTTTATAGTTTTAAATCCTTTATGAGTTTCTTAGTAATTTCTGTTGAGTAGAATTAATTTTTTGCATGATTTTTTAGCTTTTTTTGCTATCACGAATGCTTTTCTTAAGCCTTTCTTGAGGTCTCTCTCAACCGTCATCACTTATCAAAATAATTAGGCTGTCCAATTCTTTGTGTATGTTTCCTCTTTAAAATTAAACACTTGCTGTTTTAATGATTATTATAATATAATATTTTTTCCTGAGATAATTGCACACTCATTAAATAACAACTATAATTGTCTTTGAAATGTGCCAAAAGAGCAGCACTTTTGTAAAAAGTAGTTAACAGATGGCAGGCACAGGAAGAAAGCTTCTGGCTGGGTCAAACTGCAGGAGTAAAATAGCAAGGTAAGACTAGATGATAAAAATAAGTTAAATTGATATTTTTTAAATGATAACGCAGGGTAAATGTGTTTAAGTAATCTAAATATCTATTTGGAAATAGATGTCTTGTTAACAGTGAAAAATTATGAAGCAATTCATTAATGTGAGAGTCCTGATATAACTGTGCAGTCTTAGTGTCTGGAAGCAGTGGTACCTAATTAGAGAGAAAAGAGAAAGCAAAATCCATGTTACATTGTCTTTTAACAAGACAACAATTGTCTATTCTATAGGCTGTTAAAGCTATAGTTCAATATATGCCCAAACTATAATAAATTATCGGAGGAAAAAACCAGTTTAAGAAAAGAAGCTCCTATTCTTTCATTTTGTCATTTGTTAATGCAACGTTTGGGCTGTGAACTGAACGGGGAATCTCCTTCAGGTACAGAGAAACTTTGCACTTTTTTTGTCCAAGGTGTTTTTCCAGAATACACGTTCCTGGTTTAGGTGTCTCAGTTGCACAGGATCGTGTTCCCCAGAGTGGAGAGGAGCTTGTCAATGCACACAGGTCCCTGAAGCTGCAGGAACAGGGGCCAGCCTTGTTCCAGTGGTGCCGAGTGACAGCACAAAGCACAAACTGAAACACAGGAGCTTCTATCTAAACATGAGGAAAAACTCCTTTACTGTGAGGGGGACAGAGCTGTGGAGGCTGCCCAGAGAGGTTCTGGAGTCTCCTACTCAGGAACTGTCTGATCACCCTCCTTTGCAGCCTGTCCTAGGGGGCTGAACTCCATCATCTCCAGGGGTCCCTTCCAACCTCAGCCACTCTGTGATTCTGTGAGAGAGGGAGGAGTGGGAAGCATTATTTTCTGCAGTACAGGCAAAATAATTGTGTGAGCCTGCAGCCTTAAATGCAGTGAGAGTGCAAGTGGACTCGTTGTGGGACTGTCCTTTGTCTCCAGTAACCACTAACCTGCTTCAACTAACACTCTTATCTGGACTCTGCATTTTTGAGTGGCTTCAAACATACCACTGCCTGTAAAACTTCCAGAGCAGCCTTTTATCTTAAGACATTTTGTAAAAAATCAACACTTTATGAAGTGTTAGTGAAGTGTTACTACTGAACGAGCAGCAGAACTTGTAAAGATGTTAACCAGTAGTGTGGTTTTTGAAGCCAGAGAATCTGATACATTTGGAATTCATGTGGCTTTTGTCCAGATGTCTGTGTTTTGTGCAGTCAGGTTTTGCAATTTCTCTTAGCTATTATGTTACTTCTAAATATATAGATAGATCAAAATAATTTTCAACACTTTGTCTCCCAAACAGCCTCCTACATCTGGAGAGGTATTGTTTTCTTTGTTTATTATCAGGGTAAAAAAAAAAATTGCTCAATTTCCTGCTTACACAGATTTCTAAGAGAGTGTTTATCATCAGGTGTTGAGTGGATTGAATTTGGGAACTCTTAAGGCTAATAAATATAAATTAGTGGGTTTCTTAGGATGATGAGACTGAGAATTCTAATGCTGATTTCAGTAAGCATGATAAATGAAGCTAGGAATTTAGCTTTAGGCTAGAAAAGATGACAAGTCTAACGTTTTTGAAAGCTGTGTAATTTGTAGCAGAGATTGATTTTTCTTTCATAAATGTGGCAGGTTTTCTTTTGTGTGGATTATTTGGCTTGTATTTGTACTTACTTGAGTTTTTTGTTCCCTTGATATCTTACTGTGAAGGCAAGCATTTTAATTTATATCTCCTGAAATTGTTCCCATCTTTTACATACTGCCTGCTCAGGAGTTAGCCCATATGTGAAAATAATTTCAATGTTAGTAGCATATCATATATATAATGCTGTATATGTATAATGCTGTCTGTGTACATAATGCTGTTGAGCAGCATATTGAATTGCAAACCAGAATTAGTTTCATAGATTGATAGGAAGGTCTCTTAAAAGATATTCATGACCTCACAACTTAGTTTTAGTTTATATCTTGGAAAGAAAAGAGTAGTTAGCCTTAGTGTTAAAGAAGCCTTTGCAAATATTGTAGTTCTGAGATTTTTGTGTATTTTCTTAAGAGTTTGAAACATTATTTCAAAACAGTAGTCCTTCTGATAGCTTTTTAAAATACTCTTAAGTAATCTTAAAAGGAATTGTTTCACTGTACCCTATTTTTTCAATGAGCACCACAATAGGGATATTTTTAAGAGTATTTGAAGCAAAGTCACAAGAAAAGCACAGTTCTTGTGCTTTTTGAGACTTGCAACATGCTGTGGCTTCCAGTACCTGTTAGTATTCCTCAGAAGGATAAGAAGATGCAGTAGATGTGCATTGTTTTTTTTCTTTAAGTTATTGCAGTTTTCCATAAGGCCTAGGTATGGCTCAGGCTGATGTGTAAAATTTGTTGTAGTAGGAACTCTGGTCCTTGGAACTCTTAAAAGCAGAAACCAGCTGTTAGAGAAGCCAAGCTGTCACAGGGAAGGCAGGTAAATTATTTAAGCAACATCTGAGTGACAAAATCAGACATGTGTCTTACTGTCTTTGAGTTCAGTAAGAACAATTTTTAAAAAAGATTAGGCAAATTTATTTTGATGTGTCTGTATTGTAACTCCTATTTATATCATCCTTTGGAGGATTCTTTGACATGCAATCATGTAGTGTTTGAAATGTGATCAACTCCTGACACACACAGAGATGTGTTTTCTGGTGCCAGCTCAATTTGCTTTCTGATTTCATGTGGTTTCATTGCAAATGTGTACAGGCTTTGAGTGATTTTGGATTGCAGAAATGGTGACCCAGCTGTGCAGGGTGGCTCCTGCTCCTGACCGTGCTGGGGATGCCCTTGGCAGCTCCCTGTGGTCACTAACCTGAGTGACCTAACTCTGCTCTGAGCTGGTCACAGTTTCTGCTGACATCAGCTCTGCTAAAGATAAGAATTTCTCTTTTCTTGGCCTTTACAGTGGGTCTAGTCCTGCCACTTTTGCTAGTAGCCAGACTGCTGAGGTTAGAAACATAACCATAGCAGTAATTTTTTTTGAAACCTGTCTTACAACTTTTTTTTTTTTTGCAACTTTTTCTGTTTGATTCCTACCAAAAGTTATTTTATGGTTATTACTATGAAGCTCTTGGATGCTATGTTCTTTCTCTATAAATTTCTTTTTTTTTTTTTTGCTTTTGTTGTTTCCCAGTAGTATCCTCTGACTTGGGACTTCTTATTTTTGAACCATCACCCTTTTTGATAAATTCTTTGTCTTTAGGCATGTTGTTTTACTCCTTAACTAGGGGGAAGGATTTTGTTCATGAATGTTTAATTGAGAAAACTAGATTCAAGGGAAGTAGTTGCATTAGGTTAGCATATATGCTAAAGAACTCTTTTGAACTGAAGATTCTGGCATACAAAGCTGCTAAAGTAGTTCATTGAAGCTGAAACAAAAAATATGTAAGTTGTTTTGAATTGAAGTGGAAGAAATATGCCCCCTCTTTGATTTAAATGGAAATATGCTGTGCAGTCAGTACTGATATTAGTGTCTCCCCAGCTGTTGATGTTAAAAATAATTTTCCTAATTTCTGTCATAAATATTTTAGTGTTAAGTGCTGGGTTTTTTTAATCTCACTGAAATTAGGAATGTTGAAAACATGTTGGATACTCTATAAGATACTGAGTAATACTACAAAAAAAAAGCCATTTTCAAAGATTACATACACTTTTAAACATAACTGCTTTTAGGGAATAAAATTATTGTAGAGAGAGATGCTACATGCTAGCCTTTCTGCATATGCAATCTGTTTTGATTTAAAGATCCTTCATGATTGGTATTTTCCTCTTAATCAAATGATGCCTATTTTTCACTTCTGTCACCTTGTCAACAATACTTCATTGTTCTGCTACAAACAAGCTCTGAAAATGCATACTTTAAAAAAAGGAAAAAATTTACAAGGCAGCTACCAATATTATCATAGGATCATTTCCTGGGCACTGACCAAGACAGATCCACTGCAGCATATTTTTCCAGTAGTCTTTATATTTCAAATAAGCTGGTTCACTTACCTTCTAATTAAATTGGTTTTTACATTGCACTCAAAGTATTATAAAATGTGAGCAGAATTTGGTAAATTAGGCTGTAA
This sequence comes from Thryothorus ludovicianus, assembly GCA_013397245.1. Classification (NCBI taxonomy): domain Eukaryota; kingdom Metazoa; phylum Chordata; class Aves; order Passeriformes; family Certhiidae; genus Thryothorus; species Thryothorus ludovicianus. The sequence continues at coordinate 919,383 of VZTB01016897.1, read as the reverse complement.
AGCATGCTGTGGAAGGAGAGCTCCCTCTGTGTTTTGTTCAGTGTGTGGCTGTTTCTCTCACCTGGCCTGACTTCCCTTTCTGTAGGTATTTGCAGAAGTGAGGCACTGAGACCAAAGGTGGGCAGCTTCCTGCTGCTTCTCAGGAGTCCTTGCCCACTTGCCCTTCCTTTCACCCCTCCAGCAGGCTCAGTGACCCCTGTGAGCACCAGGAACAGGCCAGGGAGGGTTGTGTACAGCCCTTCACACCTGGAATGTCTCCTGAATGCAGGCTGATAACAACCTGAGAGAGGAAGGAAATGCTGACAGCAGTAAACTTCCTAGGGATGAAAGTGGCATTTATTTCAATCATAAAAAACGTGTCCTTACAAGGCCACTTCCATGAGAGATGTAGAGGGAACACTGTAACTGAAATTTTGACAAGAACCAACGACCATTAAGGTCCTGTTGCTTTTTCTTGCTCAGAGATGGATGTTGTGCTGGTTTTTAGTGTGATTGAGATATGCATGCTGAAGCTACCTGAGATTTTGGGATTAAGGGGAAAGAAAGCTCTTCATGTGATGTGCTTTTGGAAAGTTGTTTGGGTGAGTTTTTGTCTTCTGGTCATCTTCTCTGGTTGGTAAGGAAAAAAAAACCATGAGAAAATAACTTTCTCAGTGGCACACAGAAGTGGTGGTCATATAGAACATAGAGGCGTAAGTGGCACCTTGTAAAAATTCAGTTTATTTTTTAATTTATTGCAATTTTGTTTTCTTTTCTGAAGACTTCTGCAGTCAATTCTTCATTACTTCACCTTTAAATCATCATTTAAAAGGATTTTTTCACATCAAATTAGAGCAGTTTCAGCTAATGTTATTTTTTTCTGGATTTTAAAAGGTCATTAAAAAAGGTGGGAATAGAAGCTATCTGGCTTTACGTGTTAAATAAACTTCTCTAATTGTAAAATCAGGCATATGTATGTGCATATGTTCCAGAAGAAGCACATTTTTATCTGTACTGTCCAAGAAGGTGTTGGATGATGGTAAGATTTCACTGGATCAATATATTTTAGATCTTTACCAGGGGATTTTGAACCCTAATGGTACTCTTTTTAAAACAAAATATCTGTTTGATTTCTCTTGTCCTTAACTATTTGGTAAAGTATTTTACAAATTTATTTCCAGATGCCCACATAAGACTTGTTTCAAACAGTGAACTGAAATCTGAATTGCCTTTTATAGAGTTTAGTCATCCCTGTTTTTTAAGGAGTCAAGTAATTGCAAAATTTGTAAGGTTAAGATTAGGCAAGAATGCAAGAAAGAAGCACAAGTTTTTTGCTGGACCATTTTGACCCTTAGATTAAAGAAGAAAATCTTAGAGGTAGGGTATGATATGACTGTGAATTTGGTCTGAGCCTTGTAACTCAATGATGCAGCCACCAGGGGCCTTGGATATGACAGAACATTTCATAGACAGAAAATGGTTTTCTCCTCCTATGTGTAGTGATAGTGCCATAGTGCACACCACGAGGTGTGCCCTGCATCAGGCTTAGACCAGTGCAGGTTCTGGTGTTCTGGCCTGCACGTGGAAAAGAGCACTGAGAGGTTTTGCTGAGGCAATGGCTTGTGTTGGCATTGTCTGCCATTTTCCAAACAGCTCTTACATTACAGACTGGAACCCAAGAGAACTGGGTACATGATGGGCACAGAACACCAAGCCACTAAAAACTGAAACATTAAATGGAGCAGCTTGGCAGAGCTAGTGGGATGATGTTCTCAATTTCTTTCATTCCCTGGCAATTTAGTATGCTCTATTACATAGTGCCTTCTTTAAGAATTACCATGCAAATGACACACAGTTTTCATACCACTACTCAATATTCAGAAAAAGACTCTAACTATAATTGGCACTGAACCCCAAAATACTTTCTTCAAACAATCTCTTCCAAATGGATGCAAAATGTGTGCTGCAGACTCATTCTGTAACTTCTGATGCTGCCTCTGCATCACACCCAGGTTAGCAGCTGCTTACATGGATGTGGCTTGATCTTCCCTCCATGAATGGTAAGGCAGTCACTGGTTAAGAAGCTGCTATTAATGACAACAATATTCACTATATATCACCATGATTAGTGATATTATTACTGGGTTCTGTAGCACTGAGATGTGAAACAGCAGCCTATGTAAAGAGAGTGTGACGTGCCAACAGGTGCATGTTTCATCTCAGAAACATGACTAGTTTAAGGTTGCTGACCTTTCCATTAGTGTTTTCATTTCCACAGAAATTTAAAATTTGGCTATAAGCATGGTGCTAAATGCCTTGTTGAGGCATGAACCACATTCACATCCCAGATCACAGATGTATGTTCTGAAATGACTGTTACAGAGATAAAAACTGTTATCTGGCCACAGTGCTGTAATTGTTAGCCATTCATTTACCAACATTATAGATAACAAGTATGGAGGATGAAAAAGATAGACTCTCACCTGGTATCTTTTTTCTTTTCTTTTTTAATCTATCTGTAGTATGTCTATTTTAATTTGGGTTAGGTTTCACAAATGTGTGTCTTGAAATTCTGTATCTATTAAACACTGAGACATTCCTTAGCAGCTATAATAAGCTAGAAAAAGAAGGAAGTATAATATCAGTATGTTGAAAGAACCACATTTGGAATACTTCATTGGCTCTCTTAATAGTTCCATAAATGCACCAAAGAGAATGGAAAAATGATAAGAACCCCACAGATCTTCATTTTCCAGTGCTCTTGGCTTTGTGAAGCAATCCCAGCAGATGGTGTGGGGCAACTGTTGAACAAGAAAATAAAAAGCAGCTCAGAAAGAACTCTGGGGGGAGTTGTCTCTGGAGAAAAGAAACCCTGCTGCATATTTAGATAATCTTCCCATTAGTTGTGCAGAAGTTGCCTGATTAACTGAAAATCTCATTTCAGTTTACTGTCTAAAGAAAACATCTTTTGCTGGGATTGCCATGCAGCAAAGGAGATGCCTTTCTGCATGCTTGTGGGGTGACACACATTGATATTGTAAGTAATCTTCTACAGATGGACTCTGTCAAGGCTTGAGTTTTTGAGACTTTTTAATTAAAAATCCACCATTCAGAGCTACTAGAGGACTTATTTTTGCAGACTATTCTAGAAGAAAGAAGTTCAGTGTGCTAGTGTGGAATTCAGAAGTCACTGAGTTGAGTTCATGCTTTGGGGTTTTTTTTAAAGTTGCATTCCTAAATAAAGTTTTATAATTCAAATGATAAATGGATATACCATAAAGATTTTTCACTGCAGTGAGTTAAAAGCAACTGCCGTTTTCAAATTTTCATGTGATTATAGCATGTAAAAATGAGAGGCTAATTTGGATGAAGTCCCCAAACTACTGCTATTGTAAGTCATGCAATTTATTTATTTGTACTATGGTTCTGATATTAATAATGTTTTGCTGACTTGACATGCACAAAGAGATGCCTTGTTTAGTAATAAACATGAACAAAGGTGATGTAGTAATGCATGAAGATCAAGTTTCCAGAGGCTAATTTTAGCAGCTTTTAAGTACAGTTGATGTCAAGGTCATCTTGATTTCCTGAGGACCTGGTAGAGTGTCAAGAACTTGTTAGGCTCCCAAGGCAGACAGTACTTGGTCTGAGCATCGTCCTGCTACCAGCAGGAGTGAAAGAATCACTCAAGGCACTGCAGATGTAAACCTCAGCTTTCTGTTGTTAGACTCCTTAGGGTCATAACTTAGCTCTTAGTGGTAGCTAATTGAAGTGGTCAGTAGCTTCACAAGTGAAAAACACTGAAATAAAGTGCCTTGTATAATTCAATCACAAATATGTGACTTGTTAAAATTTCAGAGAAAAGCATATGGTCAGTTCCTAGAATGTATCAAGAATGAGTGTGACTTCAGAGAGGTACTTAGTCTGAAAGGTTTTGTGCTCACACAAATTGAAAGTAATGCTACTCTGTTGTGAATGGCCATACCTACTGGAATAAAGGTTCTTACAGTGGAAGCCATGTTTTGCTATAAGGCAGAATTTGGGAGGGGTTTCTAGGAGGTAGAAGTAGTTTTGCTGTTAAACTTCCTTTGTAGTGATATGCAGAGGATGTGAAGGAATTATTTGTTGTTGTGAAGCAAATGAAAATGGGTTTAGACTTTAGAGGAGAAAAACTGATGTCTCTAAGTGTTGAGGATGGTGGTTAGTTCTTGCTGGGGGGAAGGACTGTTATGCCAGTGAAGGACTTCAAATGCATGTCCTATGCAACCACAACAAAGTGTTGGAGGAAATGCCTTTCTATGAAAAGCCTATTCAGCAGAGTACTGCTGGCTATTGGAAAGATGCTGTCATGTTTCTGCTTCTTGATACTGCCTGGTAACTTGACTGCTTTTACATTGTTTAACTAAGAAATCATTCAAATATGTGTAGAGCACCTTCTACTCCTGTGAGACAGCATGTCAAATTCCCTTCAGTAGTGCCAAAAAGATGCTCCCCTGGCTGTGGATCAGGGCATGTGTGGGGAATTCTACAGCTGTTGTCTGATCTGTTCCCTGAGTCCTTTTCCAGGCCAGCTCTGCGGTGTGAGCACCACCAGGGCCCATACCTGCTGCTGCTGCTAATGGCTTTTGCAGGCAGCAGCAGTAGTGTGAATGTGAGGTGATTCCTGCCAAATTCCCTGCTGCCCACAGGATTGCGTGGAGCAGCAGGGAACTGACAGGAGGCTTGTTCCCTGCACTCAGCTGCTGCTTGGCAAAGCCCTTAGCAGCAGCAGATACCCTCGAGCTCCCTCTGTGCAGACTCAAGACAACATTGCATTGCTTTGCATTTGCTCATATTTGGATGATTATCTTTGCAATCATGAAAAGTACAAACCTGTTTTTACAAATAGAATCTTCAGGTTTTAAATATGTGGTGGCCTCAGGGTTTTCCTTTCCACTTTCTCCTCTATGTTTGTCAGTTAAAAATGTCTTTCTATTCTAGATGGAATAGGTTTGTAAGTCACTGGTGAGAGGAGAGATTCCTTTAGGATGTTTTCACTGCGTTCTGCCTCACTGAGGGGGAGGGGTATTTACAGCTTGCAAAAGGCTTTGCCCTTTTTTTCGTAGATGCTGGAGAACCTTTGAAATGGTTTTCATTGTGCATGATGACTTACAACGGTTCTATCATCTAATATCTATCTGTGCATATTTTTGAATCATGAAATTATTATCAGAATGAAAGAGCTCTGCTGGATTAAATGGCTTTTGTTGTGAAGTACACCCAGAAGCATTCCTCTGTAGTGCAAGCGTTTCGTGTTCTAATCTCAAAACACTTGTGTTGCTTTCCAGTTTTGGTTTTTGTGACAATGGTGACTTTCTTGATGAAGCTTTCATTGCAGATTTATTTGGCTTAGAATGGCTGGCTGGTGCATTCCTGCATCTTCATGAATGTCATTTCCATATGGCTAGAAATGTCGTAGCAAAATTTAAAAAACGCCATGGTCTGGGATTTCTAACAAATAGCTTAATGTTTGTGCAGTGCAGGAGACAGAACTCGGAAGGGATAGTACAGAGCAAGACGCAGAGGAATTATAACATAGAGGAGCCTCGTCCATCATACTCACAGTCCTACAGTAAGAGTAGTAAATGTTGTTGAGGAATAAATTGGGAAGCAGCTTTGAGCTCTGAGAAAATGTGGCAAAGAAAGTTTGTTTTAAAAGAATAAAATATCTGGAAAGAGACTGTAAAGGGATTCACAAAAAAGCCACAATTTCTGGATTACCTACTTAATCATTAAGCATTTTTTGTTTGTTTGTTTGTGGCCCAGGAATGTTCAAGAACCAATGTAACAGTACTGGCTTTAGTAGCCTTTGGCTTTTAGAGCTGAAATTATACCAAGGATACATTAGTAGTATTTTTTTTGTTTAGCTGATCTCAAAATGTAAAATAGTTGATTATATACCATTTTTATGAAGATATGAAATAATAACCCTAAATGATAAATCCCTGTAATTTACTATAGTTAATGTAAGCATAATGTAGAAACATTTTGACTAGAGTTCTCAAAAGCAAAATTAAAATGTAGTTATTGTCCTTGGGATGTTGCTGCATATTTACAGAAATATCCTTGAATTTAAGTGGTATTGTTAAAAAAATAATCAATTTAAAGTATTGGTACCACTAATGTTTTTTCTGGACAAGGAACTTAATTTTGAAATTAATCTTAAATAGAAGTGAAATTATCTTTGAGTAATGACTAATCTTAACCATCTCAAAATCTGTGCCATATTTAAAATTTTCTATAGAAAAACATGTATCTTGATATATGTTTATATTGAGCAAAACAGAAATGAAGTCCTGATCTTTCTTCGTTCTTCTTGAGTGGGCTTTTGAGAATCAAGGGTATTGCTAGGATGGAGCTAAGCTGTCAAAAGCTTCTTGTTGTTTTTTTTTAATAACCTTGTAAAAACCCCAACCTTCTTTTTGGTTTTATTTGATATGTTCACAATACGTATTTTAAAGCCTGTCTGATTTTTTTAAAATAGCACTTTAACGCAGCCTGGGAATGAAGAGGCGCTTACCAGAGAGCCGTGTCCCGAGGAGGTCTCCACCGCAGGGTCCCGCAGGTCTGGGCAGGGGCAGAGGGATAAAACCGAGCAGTTCTTCCATTTTCTGTAGGAAGCAGGGAAGCCTGTCAGCAAATCATTATAGTCACTGTCACCATCTCACAGTAATGAAGTAAAGGCAAGAAAATAATAAATTCAAGAAAAAAAGAAAAATCAGAAAGTACATTGGAGAGCAAAATCTGTGTGTGAGGCCACAGGCTGGGATCCGGCCGCTGTCCCGCCGTGCCCTCCCCCGGGGCTGGAGCCGCAGGGCTGCGGTGCAGCGAGGTCCGGCACGGCTCGGCTCGGCTCGGCACGGCGCTCGGTTCCCACGGCTTCCCGAGGCTGCGAGCAGCCGCTGTGGGCGGCGCTGCGGGCGGGGAGCGGCAAGGGTTAAAGCCGATCCCCGCGGGGGTTAAACGTGGAGCCTAATGGAATAATGACGGGTAGCACCATCTGCTGGCCTAGTTCCGCGGGGAGCGGGTCTAACCAGCGCTAATATTGGCGCTGATGCCTTTTGATGCTTTGTGCGTTTCTTTCCGCGCTTTGTTGGGATCCGGCGGTCCGCGCACGGCGGGGCCGGGCCGGGCCGGGGGCGGCGGGTGCGCGCCGGGCAGGGCGCGGGGATGCTGCTGAAGCGAACGAGCGCTCGGGGAGGGCTGTGCGCGGCCCGGCTGCCGCTCGCTAAATAGGCCATTTAGCAATCTTCTCCCCATGCCTGTCTCCTGAGCACTGCCGGGGGTGCTGGAAAAGCGGAGGGCAAGTCTTTGTCTGACGCCAAAAATGTCTTCAGTGAAGAGGCCAAGAGGAAGGGTAAGTGAGAGCCTGAATGAGTGGGAGGAGGAGGGGTTCTTTGGGCTAAAAGGCTAATGGGATTGAATAACCTTCCTTATTACTGGCTGCTGCTGCGGGAGCCGCATCGCCATCTTGAGCTGTTCCCGAGCCCTGGGTCCGGCTGTTTGTTCCAGCCCCGGGGCTTTAAGGTGGCATCGGGAGCGGCCCCGTCCCTGCCTCCCGCCCCGCCGCCCATGAGGCACCTATAGGACATGTATCCCGGGAAGTGCACGGGCTTTGGCCTGAAAATGTGCTCGGAAATTCCCGGTGGCTTTTCTTCCTGCTCTAGGCAGAGGCGCATTTACGGGTGAGAACGTAACATAACTGTTATCTGCTGGGGTTTTGTGTTTGAATAGGAAATTCTTTCCATTCCTCAAAGGGGGAGGGGAGGAAAGCAAAAACATGTCTTCTGGCTGGCTGCAGGAGAGGCTCATCAGCCCCGTAAACAATTCTGCGTCCATGAAACGGGCATTAAAAACCCCAAGATAAAAACAAGTTACGTCTTTTATCCAAGGCATGGAGTGTATGTTGATCGAAACGAAATAAAAGCTGCTTTCTGATCCGTTTCTGGATATGGAGCTGTGTTATTTTAGTTTTGGTTTTATCTTTTGTCTGTTTTTTAATCTTGATGTTGTTCGAGCATCTGTTGTGTTCATCACCGAGTTAGTCCTGTAGATCATTCGTCTGCTTTAAGGTAACTGTAGTCGTGGTATCCTACTAAAACACTGATGTTGCTACCTTAGGGAGCTCCTCGCTTTTTCCTGTTTTACCGGAGATGTTGGATGTGTGTTTCAAATGTATGGGAGTGCTGCAAAGGTTAAGGATTGGTTTCTTTAATTACAGAGGTGGAGAGAAGGCTGAGAGAATTTCAGAAGGATATTTTTTACTGACTTTGAATGCTTGGATTGGTTGTTTAAAACCAACAATTGATGTATTTATTTTGAAACCCACGCCATTCTGTGGTATAAACTGAATTCCTCATTTTTTGTATCTGCATAAGTCCCTGGCAGTTACATTTTTTTAAAATGCATATCCCTATCAAAAATGTTTGCACTTTTTCTTTATGTTTTTTAAATAAGGGGATTTAATTTACTTTTTTGTTTCTTGCTACAGCCTCCTTCCAAGAAGACTGATGGTTCAGGATCATATACTAAGTTGCAGAATACCCAGGTGAGGGCAATGTCTGAAAAAAAGCAGAAGAAAAAAACAGACTCGGAAAGTAAACAAGAGAAGGCGAATCGCATAATATCTGAAGCAATTGCAAAGGCAAAAGAGAGAGGAGAGAGAAACATTCCACGAGTAATGAGCCCTGAAAACTTCCCCAGTGTTTCAGCTGAAGGAAAAGAGGAAAAGAAGGGTAGAAAAGTTAAATCCAAACCAAAGGATAAGGAGAGCAAAAAGCCGAAAACCGGTTCCTCATCCAAAATTAAAGAGAAAACAAAAATTGGGTAAGTAGATTAAAACATTGTCTTCAGACTGTAAATCCTTGATTAAAATGGAAACTGCTTACTGATAATAAAATGTTCTCCACTGCCTACACAAAATTCTTCCTGATTAAGTCCATGTGTGGACTCTCTCATTCAGGAACAAGAATGCTCTGTTTTCTCTTTAGATAAAATCACTGTAGGAGTGTCCTTTTGAAAGGAATTATTTTGAATGCATATTCTAAAATATTCTGTACTCACTTTGAAACATAGACCCAAATATCTTTTATCTAGTTTTGTAATCCATTCTGACTCCAAACTAAATTTTTCTGGCTTATAAATGCTGTCTTTATCAATTTTTGGCATGTAGTTTTAATACAGTGTGCTTGATAAACTGCACAGGGAGAAATTGGAAGTTCAATGAACTTGTAAGCAAGAGAATATTCTTACAGATATCACATGTATCAAAAGTAAAGCACATACTGTAAAGATTAAATTCTATGAATTTTGTAGTCTTAGCTCACATCGGTTTTATCTGCCCTCTTAAAAATTTTGCAGACTCAGCTGAGTCAAGCTGGGTGGATACCCTGGGGTGAGGAGCTTTTGGAAAGCTTTAGGTGTTAGAATGCTCCAGGATTTTTAGGAGCTGGCTCATCCTGGGACTCCAGAGCTAACCTATGTCACCTGTTCTCTTTTAAAGGAGAGTATCTGATTTCCAATGCTAAGTACATCAGTCAGAACTTGAAATGGAAATCTTAGCTACAGTCTTATTTTTATTTTTTAAAATCCGTGCTCTTTTTGCAGTAGCAGAAATATTAACTGGCATATCTCTCAAATTTAAATGTCTCATATGCATACGTATATTTTAATATATGGAGCAGAAATGAATGTTCTTTTAATCAGCCTATATCTCTGTATTTTCTGGTTTTGTTCTGGAGATCAGGGCTTTTCTTACGTGTTTGAAGTAAACCTGTAATAATTTTGAGTAGTTATCTTGTAACATGAAGTTTACTGCTCTCTACCCAACTTCATTCTTAACGTGAATTTTCCTGGTGTTAATTTCTTTCTGTTCTGTTCATGTGTTGGCATATGATGGTGCTTGTAAGTGCACCTTAGCAGTGCTTCCTTTCCTTTTTTTCTCCATCTTTAAGGTGGAATTTTGGATGTGTACTTCCAAAGTTGGTTTCACTTACATCTTTCTGAGTTTACTCATGTTCTATAACGAACATTTTGTGGGTCTGTCTAATCAGGAAACTTACATTGTTGTTTAGGTAGTGTCAGTTTCATGAAACCTTGTGGTTTGTCCTTAGTGTGTTTTTTATTCATTCTTCTGGATAATTGGCGAAACCTGCCAGAATATCATTTTTATGATATACTACGTAGTTGCCATGATATTTTTACTGTTTTTAAATGAACGGAAAACAAATAAACAAAAAAAGTAATCTGTTACCTACAATTTATGATTGTACACTCGGTTTTGTCTTGGTGAAATGCTTTGCTGTGCACATCACTCAGGATCAGTTTTCAGGGTTTCATCAGGCGGCGTCAGTTGAGAAAGAGCCCTTTCTCAAACTGTGTTTTTAACCGTGGTGTTTGTGTTTGATGCAAAGTACGTGCAAGCTGCTAGAGGAGCTCCCATTTAATTATAGCCAATGTTTCATCATTCTGCTCTGAGCTGTGAAGGTTTGCCTCCCCATTGTTTACCAGTTTAATCAGCTAATGCCCCAGTAGCACTCTGCTAACTTAATGATGCTGCCAGGTATTGCTTTCATTACGTGGGGTACATCCAAGGATGGAGCAGTCAGGTCCTGGTGAGGGGCTGTGAAGAGTCTTCTGGAACCACATATTGCAGATTTCTGTTTATATTCACAGAATTCCATTTTAGTTAGATGGGCAGCAACAAATCAAGTGCTTTGAGATATCCAGATACTTCATTTTTGTATCCAAACAGATTCATGTGTTGTGTTGAATTAGCATTATTGTATATTATTGATGAAAATACAGAAAAAAATAACTGTTTAGCAAAGAATACACCAGGGATTTTGCTGAGCAGCAACTGCAATAAGGCCTTGATTTTTTAAAAAAGAATAATCTTACCAAACTCTGCTTTCTCTGCAAATCTAACTGCTGATATTAGAACAGAATAATTACTACACAATCACTATATTTGTCTTTCCAATCATGGTTAAAAAAATTTTGTGATTAATAAAATTTGTTTTATTCAGAGAAAACCAAAATTAAATAATAGGAGTTTAGGAGATTAAACAGCTCTTGTAAGGGTTTTGTCCTATCTTCCGTTCTTAAAAAAATATTTCTTAATGAATCTAAGCACATCCTTGGAATTATTGTTAAGTCAAAATAGGATTGGGTTTTTAAGTGTGTGGGTTGCTCCATTGATTTTTTTCGTTACCTTAAAATAAACTTTGACTGAATCTTGGGAGAAAATTTTACTATGCTAAAATAATACCTGTAAAAGACAAGTGCTTTATTGGGCAGGAAGGGAGGGGAAGATATTAGTTCAATGAAAATGGGTTTTTTCTTTGGAAGGAAAGATTTCTGAGATCTGTTTAAAATGGGATAAAAAAGAATTAAAATTATTTTTCAATCAATACTGAGAAAAAACTTTTTATTATAAATATATATACATATTTGTGTATGTGGCATTCCTTGCATTTAATCAGAAAACAAAACCTGAAGTCCCCTCATGTTTTAAAAAGATAAGTAAATAATTTCCAGCTTTTAGAAGCTATTATGAAGTAATTTTTCTGCAAGCAGTATAGTCATGAGGGAAACCTTGAAGCCAGTAAAGATTTACAATAAAAAAAAACAAAAAACCTTTTTAACAGTGGAGAATTTGTTTGAATGATCTGCTGTTCCATTTTAGAAAGAGTTCTACTGTGATATGTCCATCCCAGATGAATTTCTTTTCAGTCTAGGTTTTATATAGCAAACTCATTTAAGTTACAGGAACTGTTGAATCTGTTGATTCAGTTTGGATTTTGGAGTGTCAGAGCAGTGCAGGAGGTGATGCAGAGTTGGGTTTGAGAAGATTTGAAGTCACATGTATGTTTTGGGTGACTCCTGTTTCATTTTTGCAGGCCAGCAGGGAACTGAGCAATCTGAAACAATAGCAAATATGTTGATTTCTTTTTTTTATTTATTTTGAGAAACATGTTAGAAACAATTTTGATCTGGTGTTTCATATCTCTGCTCATGACAAACGCAGCCTGTTCAGTTCAAGCACAGCTGTACCCTTTGTAGCCCAGCACTCAAACAGCAAACTCTTATTTAGATTGTGATCGTAGACTTTGACCTCTTACATGGCTTTTGTGTGTGTAGCACATCCTGTGTTGCTCTGGAGGAGGATTTTCAGAGTTACAGTTGGAACTGTGAATGCTGCTCCTGTAGAGCTGGAGCACTAAATGCTGAACAGACCTTGGTAAAATTGCCTGGTAGCCATCAGTTTAAAAAAACAACAACAAAAGTGCTTTAAATTGTAATACAACACAGCTTTTACTGAAATTGAGTAGCCCTTGCCTGGGATCGAGATCAGGTTTAGTTGCCATGTCTAGATTTAGGGGGTAGGATGATTTTTCAGCAGTTCCTGGTTTTTGCTGCTCAGACAATCAGTGTGTTTGGTGGCTTCATGTTAACTGTTTGTGCTTTCCTTAGTGATGCTCTGAGATCTACATGTACGGGAAAAATTTATAGCATGGTTCATTCCATTTTATCATTGCTAGTTAAAAATTGCTAGCAGTTATTTTCTAGGCAGGCTATAGTTTCTTTCTGAAGCTGAGGGTTAAGGTTTTGTTTCTCTGAGCCATGAAGACAGAAATAATGCTTATTAACTTTAGTCAAGTCTATTAGAACTGAATTTTGTGATTAGTAAAATTTCTGTGCCAGAAGTATTGGTGGAGATAAATGAATAAATAATATTATTACAAAAAACCTTGTAAGGATATGACAGAAATTATTAGAAGAATGTATGTATAATATATTTAGCATTAACAAATTAAGTTAACCGATTTGCTTTATGCATTGATTACTGATTAAGTTAATTCTTCAAAATTTGCTTTACAATTTCTGCAGACAGCAGAACCACTTTTCATATCCTGCCTATTTACCAAGGTGTGTTGACATTTCAGAATCTATTTAAACTCTTTCATATTTTTGCATAGAACTTGTTTCCATTTATAAGCTTTTTCTAATTGATTCTACTTTTTCCATCTAAGGTGATGCATACTTAAACTAAAAAGTCTACTTCTTACCACTTGATGTGAAGAATTATGAATTTGTGAACATTCTCTTGTTCAAAAAAGTAGATTGGCATTTAGGTTTTATAGCTCTCAACGTATTCCCACCTACTCAAACATAAAATTAAATATCACAGCCCTGATGAAAGGCAACAGCTCTGCACTGGTGATGTAAAGGACAATATCAGTTGAATACATTTAGGTAATTTTTTTTTCTTAATCACTACATAGTTTGAATAAATAAGTCCCCCAAATTCTAAGAACTCAATTTACAAATGTTTTAGTCAGAGTGGTAGTCCTTCAGTTCAAAACTGCTGCCAGAAATGGTTGTATTATTTCATGTGCTAAAAGAGCAATTGTGGGTTTTGTTCATTAATCCTTGAATTATGTAGCGATGAATCCCAAAAGTGGGATGTGATCCTGTGCACTGCTCAAATGAGGAACTGTCCTTGTTGCCTTGAACCTCAAAGCAGGTCTCACAAATACTGTTTACAAGCAGTTTTAGAGCCCAGCACTGTGACAGATGATCTTTGCTCGTTGATGTGATGGTGTTAAGATGGTTTGAAGCCCTAATAAACTCAGGTGGTAAGGTGGGGAGAGGGGTGGGGAGGAGGTGGTTCAGGTGCCACCCTGCTCTGTGGGCAGTGTAGGTGCCTGCAGCTCCCATCTCCTGGGTCAGATGCTGCACTTGTCTCGTGTTTGATGCCAGTTCATCTGCTGGTGAACAGGCCTGTGGAAGGAAGGAAGGAAGGGCTGCTCACTGGATCCTTGAGTTCTCTTAGGTCTGTTAAGGTCATTGTCTTGTGTTGTGATTAAAATGGCAGTAAAGTCAAGGTTTGATCATCCTGCTGGATGTCATTGCATGTGCTCACCTGTGCTTCAGTGAGGGTTTCTCTGCTCCCAGGTTGTACTTGTGATGCATAAGTTGGGTCTAAGGGGGATTATCTCATGTTTCTACTGCAAACTGTATGAAGACAAAGTAGTGTGGTCTTATCAAATAAATAATTAAGCATTTTTTTGTTATTTGACATTATTGTTTCAATGTAGTGTGAGCTTGAACTGGCTCATGTTTTTGAAAAGACTATTAGGAGTGTTTAAAAGTCTGTGCAGAGTCCAGAAGTTATTAATTTGGAATACAACTGGAGAAGGAGACAGTGGCTAATATTACTGTGTTAGTATTATTTATTAAATGGTAAAAGGATAAGAGAAAATTATTTTATACCAGCAAATCAGCTGTCATTCAAGAGGATAGATAATTTTGTCAAGGAAATTTCTACTTTATATTTTTAGCTAAATTTCTAGCAATAAACAATTGCTAATACCATTAATACCACAGGAGTTTTATTGTTAGTAATTTAACAAAGTGTTTTGGCTACAAATGATACCTGAGAGGTGACTTTGGACACTAATAAATAATAAAAAGTTACTTGGTGTTTTTTGGGAAAATTGAAATAAAAAAGGCCAGCTGTGCTTCCTATTCCTGATGTGCCTAATATATATTTGCTGCCTTTTTCTCTCTAATCCTCTTTAATATTTCCTTTTTCACTCTTTGGATGGCTTTGAAAAGTGTTTATCACTTTAAAGCTGTTCAGAGTACTGGCAGTGTTTCTATCACATTCTCTGCTATGAAACAGAAGGGGAATTGAGCACATTCTTACTGGTTTTCCTTTATAAGAAAGAAGTTGCAATGCCAAATAATGGATCTTGGTAGCATTAAACCATGGTAGGAGTCTTATGCTAAGGATCAGAAGTAATACTGGCTCATGAGAAATCTTCTAAAACCTTTTTTGTGGTGTAAGTTTCTCAATATATTTTGGTTGTAATTATAAAAGAAGAAATTATGTATTGAAGAAATCCACAATGTCTAATTGTTGAAATATTTATAGATGTGCGTAATAAGATAAATATAAATTTAAAAAGGCAAGAGAAAGTGAAATTGGAGTGGAGTCTGGTGATATTATTTATTCCATGTCTACAGTGTGCTGTTAACTTTTCATAGAAACAGAATAGATAGTTTCTGTTCAGAACAGTTTGTTTCAGGGTGGAAAAAGGGATTTTAGCCAAGGATCTTTATGCTTTCATGCAGAAATTTATAAACTGGCAAGAGAACTTGTTCACTCAATGAAAATTTTTCACTGAATTGATCCAGTTTACAAGCTTCTGAAAATCATTGTTTTCACATAGCAGATTTTTTAGAAGTTTTTGGCCAAAATATGAGCAGATTGCATTTTACTATATAAATGCATGACTTTAGCACCATACTGTTGTTCAGCAACTTCTGATAGCAAGGAGCATTGTGATTCTGGGCACTGGATCAGAAAGAAGTGAAACTGCATTTATTCCTCTCATTGGCACCATATCCATATAGAGGAAGAAACATTCTGATCTACAACATGCAGAGATGTTCAGAAAATTTCAGGGAGAGGCTTGTGAAATACTGGGGGTAGGGAATGCAAGCTCAAAGCAAGACACAAAAGGTAACAAGTGGAATATTGTGTGTAAGGCTGCAGGGGCAGAGCAAGAGGTGAGCCCAGGGAGGGACTAAAATTGAGAAGGGGTGAGGAACAAATGTGCAAGGAAAGATGTAGCTAGAGCAGTCTAATCACAAAATACCCTATGTTTAAAACAGAAGGTCCTTAAAATCCTCAGCTATTCAATGGATACTACTAGAATCTGTGGTAAACCCCATATCCCATAGTACTGTGCTCCTTGAATACTAAAGCACCCTTGAGCCTGAAGGAGTAAACAGCAGTGCATGAAGGGAGAATGGGCTGTGGCTGCACAGATACAAACACTTTACATGGCAGCATGCATTTAGGGATTGTTTTAATCACATTGCAAAAGAGGATCAAAATTCAGAACACATTGCCCAGGTACCTCCCAGCTTGTCAGCCTGGGAGGTGAGTGAACTTCTCTGGGCTGAGCAACATAAACGAACTCTGAATTGGCTTTGAGTAGGGGCCACAGGTCTTCCTGAGACCTCTTCAGCTTGACTTATATCTTAACATTTGTTTGATTAAAGAACATTCAGTTAGCCTTTGTCTTCAAAAGAATTTAAGAGCAGGGAAAACGTGTGTTGATACTTCCTACCATTTTTCCAAGCCCTAATGGTGCAAACCATTGGTGGGGTGGATATTGTTTCATGAAAGATCTTCCAGGAAATTCTCACTCCTAAGTTTACCAGGTTTCCCTTTTAAATGCATGTTAAATTTTAGCATCCAGAACTCCATTTAACAACAGCTTTAGAAGGTCAATCACAATGTGCCTCATCATTCCATTTTTGGAATATATTTGATGATTTGACATATTAGTGACAAGTGCTAATGTAACACTTAAGTTTTAAGAAACAAAGAGAGATGAAAATAGAAAAGACGATTATCCAAGTCCATCACCAGAAAGTGTCATATTGGACAAATACGCGAGAATACAAGTCTTAAAATAAAAACCAAGAAAAAAAAGAAAGATTATTCCTAATCACAGCTTGAAAAGTGAGGGGAAAAAATGCTCAAACTAACCTTGAAGTCAGTAGGGAAACCAGTGTGTTCATTGCTGAAATTATTTCCTGTGATTATGAAACATGTTTTCTAAGTAATAATTAAACTGAGAACACCTAATGAAAAGCCAAGGACCAGAATTTACTTATGAACAAGCAGCTCTGTGATTATGCTGACTACAGCTTCCTTTGAACCTGCATCCATTGGTGCTGCTCACTTTGTGCTAGAAGTAAAAAAAAAATACTGGAATGGAACTCTTTTGGGGTTTTGGGGTTTTTTAGCCTTGCCACTGAACATACATAGCAATTAAATATTGAAAAGTAGTGAAAATATTAATTGCTTCTGAAGATATACCTGCAATCGTTTGTAAGCAATGTTGCTTGAACTTTCCATAGTGTTTTGGTAATTAAAGATGCTCCTGTTCCATGTGAACTGGTAGTCTGGACATAGTAAATACATGTGTGTTCTCTTGTTTGAACACTTGCAAAGAGAAGTAAATGAGTTGTGTTTCAACCATTACATTCTCAGCAACAGTATTCTCATCAGATCACCAATATATTTGATGTTATATTGCTGTAAAATAACTTGTGTTATCTGTATAAAGACTAAAATCTTGTGCTTAATTTGTTTGTAACATGGCAGAGGCAGCTTGTATGCTGGAACACTTTCTTCATTTTCTGTTACAGATCATGAGAGACTGTATGAAATGTATTTTAGGACAGCTCTCTCTCTGTGATTTTCTTGAATAGTTTGTCATTATTCTACAATTATGCCACTGTAAACATGTTTAAACAAGTGTTTTTGGCACATTTCAAATATGGAAAAATATTTTTACACCCTTTAGTTAGAAACAAACCTGATGAATTGATATCATGATTTACAGTGTAATCTTTAAATCCAAACAAATAAATAATTGGCACTTTTTCATTAGAGTTTAATTATTCAGCACAATGGTGGTTCTTAACATACTCTAATAAGTTCTAGGATTACTTACAGATGAACAGATTTTGGATATAGCTTTGCTGTTTTTTCTTTGGTTTTTTTTGTTGGTTTTTTTTTGAAAGGGCAAAAATATATATTTGTTCCATTTCCTTATTTTTACCATTGTTTCCCACCTCAGACATTCCACTGCTTCTCCTTCACTCTCAGATCCAGTTTTAAAGGTGCAAAACTTATTTCTGAGCTAAACAGATGAATGAGGGTACAATTCAGCATCAACCCAGGACAATAACTTATTGAAGCATGAAAATTTTGCGTGTCAGACAGCTTTGAGTGATTTTTAGGTTGTTCTCCACAGTTAATTTTTTTGAGTAAAAAATAAGGGAAGCTACATTTTATGATGGTAAATTTTTTATGATGAATCTTCTGGTGTTGTCATCTGCAGATAGTATCTCTGCTAACTTTGTGTAGTTCATCATTGTTAGTTGGTTTAAATGTTGGATTTTGTATTTCTATTTCTCTTGTAAATATTTAAAATTAGGGCAGGATAACTGTAGAGAAGCTCACTAACCCTAGTGAACAGTACTGTCTGCTCTAAGGTTTTTGAGACTTATTACTCATTTTTTTCAGACAGTGGTGCTATCTGAGTTTTATATTAAGAATGTGGGAATTGCTAGTGATTTGATTCTGAAGTTACACACACTTGGTGTACTGCATTCACTCAGGGGCTGGGGTTTTGTTTCTGATAGGAAGCTGATCATCACACTGGGCAAAAAGCAGAAAAGGAAAAATGAATCTTCAGATGAATTGTCTGATGCTAAGCAGACTCCACAGCGGCCACTGAAAGATGAAGACTCGCAGGTAAGGAGTTGATATTCTTCCTTTATAAATTTCTATGTGTTATGTCTGCAGATCTTTGTTCCCCTCTCTCCAGAAAGTTACACTTCCTTTGATGCAGTGACAGTTGCTCTCCCACTTCTGTGAATCTCATAAGTAGAACTTTTCATCAGCAGCCACTTTTCTCAGCTGAAAATCAGAAAATTCTCCAGGGTAGAATCCCTTTTCTGTAATGGGGCATCAATGCCCTGCTTGTATCTGTTTAATTTCAGTACAGAAGCCCATAGATTGGAGGCTGTAAGTGCTTACACTGAGCTGGCAGTTAGACCTGATCCTTGCTTTGGCTGAGTGTGAAAATGCAGACACTGCCTAACAGACGGGACATTTACCAGTGAAGCTAGCTCTTTGAGCACTTTTAAAAGGGCTCTTCCAAGCTTTAATATTTGGGGTTTTTTTCTGAGCTCTGCTTCTGTAGAAACTGAGAGAACAGATTTCTTGCAGTGTTGGATCTGAAGGCAGCCATGATCAATATGCTGATAGGCTCTGGTTGCTTGTGGAATACTTCTGAAGGAAGTGCCAGGTGAAGAATTGAAGTGGTCAAGTCATTCCCTTGAGGAGTAGCTCTCTTGTGGTTTTTCTAGAGTCTTTTCATAGATCACCCTGAAATAATACTAACATAGCTAATTATTTCTAAAACTTGTGCACAGAGAAGCATGAACTGTTGATAAGAGATTCTATTCTATTTATGTTTGCATTAGTAACAGAATTATAATTTCTTGCTTTAGGGCAATCTCCAGTAAAGGTTATGTGCTGGAAATTCACAGGTTTTTATCCTGTGGCAATTTCATCCACAGAGGCAAAATCAGTATTCAAAATAAGGTGCTGTTGAGTAATTAATTGCGCTAGTTGATGATGGTTGTCAAAAAACAATTATGAGATACTGAATTGCCCTCTGGTGTTTCACAGATAATAATGCTGGAGGGGAAGAGGCATCAGAAGCCATTTCCCTCAATGACTGCTCATTAACTGAAGTGATAGCTTGTCTTAGGTAAAGGCTACCTGAAAGGAACTATAACTTTTCAGTTGTGTTCTGTTATCAGATAGTCATAACTTTGTAGGCCAACAAATGCAATAAAAAGAGTTCTTTCCTGGATGTATCATGAAATCACCTGCTTGTGATGTGAAGGGAAAAGAGGGTGGAGGTAACCAGGGGTGGCATGAGAGAGAAATAATTCTTTTACTGCAGAATGTCACAGCATTGCTCTGCACTCTTTGAAGGAACTGGGGAGAAGCAGGAAAGACATAAAGTGCTTTACTTCATTAATTCATTTTCTCTTTAGTTTTCGAACATGTTCAAGATTTTATTTTCAAAGAGCTGTTTCTAATTTCTATTGCAAATAGCTTTTTCAAAGCTCTGGGGTGCAATTTTAGGCTTTTTTTCCCCCTAATTCATTTTGCATGCTTAGTTTCACATTAAGTGTCCTCCGTAAATAGATGGATTTTTTAAATTATTTTTTTTTTCATTTTTAATGTGTAGTGCTAGTTCATATTATGTCTTGGAGCCATTTGTTTATGGCCATAGTTCTCATCTCAGGGAAATACAAATGTTTTTTTCCAAACAGCTCAGATTATGTATTAATGTGTTGGAGAACATATGTTGATGTTTTGCTAATCACTTCATACTTTAAGAAAAGACATAGCGAGAAGAATTGAAAATGCCAGTTACATAATCTTGAATTGCTCATGTTACCTGGCTTTTTTTTTTTTTTAAACCTACTTTTGTCAGCAAACTATTATTGATTTAAGTATAATGTGACATTAGTGTCTTTACATTAGAAATTCCTTTTGGTGATGACACCCAGCGCTGCACACACTTTATGGAGAGCAGCTGATGTGCATAACTGTGGAAAGCTCATGAATGGGTTTGGGTTTTGCAGCTTCTCTGGAGGAATGGTCATTCCCATCCTTGGACTGGTGCTGTACCTGTGGGTCACTGCTCTGTGCTTGCTGTAGTTGTTAAAGTACAGCTATGCCTTTCACCAGATACCAGCCACACCAAGGGCTGAATTAACAGGAAGAATAATTCCTGTGCTGCAATCTCACTGTTACTTAATATCTGCTCTGCAGAAGCCAGTGTGACCACAGGATTTTGGGTTTTGTCCTATCCACAAATTGTTCTCCCGACTGAGTACTGCAGTGTAATATAACATTGCAACCCGCATTGGATTTTCCTGCACAAAAATACTCTTTTCTGTGTAGCTCACTATCATAAATTTGTTTTGTAGAGACTTGTTTTGCTGTTTTTATTTTTGTGATGATCAGTTCTCTAAAGCAGATTATGGTGTTTTCAAATGTTAGCTGACTAGTTTGATATTGCTATTTTTATCTACTGAATCCAATTTACAAATTAATCTTACAGTTAAATAGGCAGTGTCTCGTATATTGGTACTGAGGGGTTGGAAATGTTATGCAATACCCTAATAATCTTAAATATCTGAAACTGTGAGTGAGAAAGAATTATTTTCTTTGACTGAACATTATTTCTTCAGCTGGAATTTGTTGTCATCAGATTCTTGCAGAAACCAGAATGAAAGGTTTGAGAGAGAAACTGCAAAGTAAGCCAAATAATGCTGTTAAACAAGCCTTTGTTAAGGTGGAGGAGAAAATACAGATGTTAACAAAGCAACAGACTTTATTAGAATCACATCAGACTTCAGCAGCAATCTGACCAATATGATCCAGTGAAAATCTTCATCCCTTCTGTGTAGCACCATTTAGTAGAGATATGTCAGCTTATTTTTTTTCCCCTCTGGTTCTGGAGCTGGACGGTAACAATGAGGAAATCGCTGCTGAAATATGATGCTTGTGGGAGATCTCTGATGTATCAGCTTTGCTCCCATACCCTAAAAAGAGTGTTTCATCTTTGCTTTTGAACCCTAAAAATAAAAGTATCACATGATTACATGATGGAGACATTAACAATTTAATTAATTGAACATAAATGGATAACAGAGGTACATTATTACATGTTTGTTATCAAATGTTGACCCTTCGGTTTTAGATACAGCTGAAGTATTGCTTAGAGTGTCCCAGAACATGCAGCTCATGTTAGGGGAAATTTTGGGTCAAACCTCTCTCTCTTTTTTTTTTTTTTTCTCTTGCTTGGCAGAAGAGAAGATCAAATCGTCAAGTTAAAAGGAAAAAATATGCTGAAGAAGGAGAAGGGAAACAATCAGAAGAAGAAGCAGCTAAAGTTTCTGCTAAAATCAAGAAGAATTCTGCCCCTTTACCTGCTGAACAGCCTTTACAGTTATTTGTGGTCAGTAAAAATTGGCTTGGTCTGTGGGAATTTTTTATTTGTTTCAAGTAGTTCGGTGAATAAAGCTCCTAGCTTGGAGTACCTTATTATTTCTAAGCCACAGTTTAATGTGTTAAGATCTTGAAAACAGGAAGAAATTACTTCTTACTATTTTTTTGTGTTACAAACATCTGTTGACTTTATTCAAGTTAAAAATAAGACTAAGGCTGGGTATATCTCAAGTAATTTGTAATTTTTTATGTGATGTAGACATATGAAAAAGCTCTGTTCTAATGCCACCATGATTTACAGAAGCATAAATTATTTGGGGGATCTCTGCTTACTGAGGTATTTAAAAAGGACACTCCTCCTCTTCCCACAACCCTTTCAGGTTTACACTTCACTGTTCAACTTGTAGACTCAAACTGACTGTTGAGCCATTCAAGGTAAACAGAGTGACAGGGAAGAAACAGGAAAAAAGTGTTTATGAGATGCTTGAAAGAGTGCCAGCAGTTGTAAGGGGGGGAGAATGGTGGTATAATTGGGAACAAGTCAGACAAGAGGGAAGGTGACTGGCTATTGCAAGCAGCTTGCACAGATCACCTGTCTCTGGGACCACAGCCCCAGTTGTGGCAGA
The DNA here is from genome assembly GCA_013397245.1 of Thryothorus ludovicianus. Lineage (NCBI taxonomy): Eukaryota > Metazoa > Chordata > Aves > Passeriformes > Certhiidae > Thryothorus > Thryothorus ludovicianus. Next base: position 897,105 of record VZTB01016897.1, on the reverse strand, counting down.
GCCATTTCATCCCCTCTGTGCCTCATCTGAGCCCTGCTGGAGTTCTCAGCCACAACCTCCTCTCTCTGATTCCACTGTGTGTTTGTTACCTGTGTGCAGAGCAGATGGATCAGGCTGAGTTTGTCACACGCTGGCTTTCTTTCCTCTCTTTCCACCCGTCAGAGTTCTTCCCCAGTTGTGTATAACTGTGTTCTGGGTGTGTCCAGTGCATCAGTTTAACTCAGCAGGGCATTCCCAGTGTCTGGCAAGCATCAGAATCCCCAGAGCTTGCACTGAGTGCAGTGTCTGGCAGGTGAGCCCTGCAGCTGATGCTCTGTGGAAGTGCCAGGCTTGCTGTACATTTGCACGTAAGCCTTTCTGGATTTTCAATTTTACTCCCAGCCTGTTAGGGAATGCTGCTGGTGGAGGTCAGATTTCCCTTTGTTGCTCATCTTCTGACAAGCCACACGTAGCTGAAAGTTTAAAGCCTGAGAGAGAGGGCATTTACTGCAGTTTTATAATCATTTATTTATTTATAATATTTATTTTCCTGTGTTTATAGGAAAATCCAAGTGAAGAAGATGCAGCAATTGTAGACAAAATCTTATCCTCCAGGGTAATAAAGAAAGAAGTAAGTGATTGTCATGGGATAAAACTTTGAAAAAGGGGTTTGCTTGTATTATTTTTACATTTCACCTAAATTTCCTTTTTCCAGATATCTGCTGGGATCACAGTAGACACAGAAGAATTTTTTGTAAAATACAAGAATTAGTAAGTATTAAGAAGTTGTTTTCATTGGATGTGTTGACTCAACTGTTTAGTATCATATTTATAACCGTTTATTATCATATATATTTATATCATATTGTTTGAAGGTTATTTTCTCATCTATTGAGATTTTTCTTTACCAATTTAATCTTTAAATTTCTAAGAATCATTAATATGGTAGTAAAAATTTTAAAACTATAAGTATTGTGAAACCAGCACTGTCCAATAAGGTGGCAGCCTTTATTTGCCAAAGAACAGAAATTTTTATATGATGTTTATTAAACTAGAAGATATATTTATTAAATTCAGCAGAGACTAAATGCCTGAGGCAAATTTTAATTTTATGAATTTAAATCAGAGGTGTTTTGTGAACCTAGATTAGATTTACAGTGTCGTGCATTTAGAAGATGCTGATGTAGTAGTTGGACTTACTGTTTAAAAAAAAGAAAAAACTTGCGATAGAAATTATTTTACATCAAAAGCAGAAATTAAAAAAGAAAAGATTGAAGAAAAAAAAGAAATTTCTCCATATTTGATTTTAAATTTCATATCTATTTTCCTGTCACTAATCAATTCTTGATGCTGAAAATCCAAGCTTATTTTAAATTTTACATATGTGAATAATTTAATCAGATTTTTGCTATAATAAATGTATTTTTTTTGAGACTCTGATTCCACATGTTGTTGGAGACCATTTACCTTGTGTTTTTCTAAAAGGGTAAAATCTGTCTTTTCATCTGAGAATGAGTAATCCCCAGCTGTACTTTCTGGCATATCTTTAGAAAGCTTAAAAGATGATGAAAATCTGCTGGAAAAGGGGTGTGAGGAAGAAATCTGTAGTTCTGTAATGTAATTTCAGAGAGGCTCTCCTGGGGGCCATGGTGCTGTGGGTGCTGCTGCTCCTGGTGCCTCCAGCTTTGACTCAGAGCTTCTCTCCCAGGGCAGGGCAGGGCTCTGCTGCTCCTCCTGAGCATTCCACGGGCTCTGTGCTCCTCCAGTGCCACAGGAGCTGCATGGGAAAATCAGATCCAATGCCTGAAGTAATTTCTATCTCTGGGTGCTTTCTGATAGGGTGATAGATTTATAACTTGACTTGTTTATGCTCACTTGAAATAAGCTTGTTTCTCTTCTTAGGACATGAAAGTGAAAGGAATTTGTGAATCTATAGAGTTCTACAGATTGCAGCTCAAAAACACGGCCTTAACTAGGTGCTGCAGGATGATTATTTGGGAGGATAAATCTTTGATCTTTATGGTGGATTCTGTTACTTTAACTGTATATTAAAAATAGATAGTAAGCTTTTGCTTTCACCAATGTGTTAATGTCAATCTCCGTGATTTTAGCTCATATCTCCACTGTGAGTGGGCCACAGAACAACAGCTTTTAAAGGATAAAAGAATCCAGCAGAAAATAAAACGATTCAAAGTAAGGAAAGCACAAAGAGCTCACTTTTTTGCAGATGTGAGTATGAAATAAAAATTAAATAAGTTGTTTTTTGGTTTTTTTTTCCTTGTAAGATTGTGATTAGTAGTTTGCTTTTATATAAAAGGGCTGGTTGTTAGGAACTAAAAATGAGCCATTGGTGTTGGTTGCATCAGGGGGTGGGTTATTTAATGTAATTTAAGGAGCAAGTCTTCTGGAGTCGCTGAACTAACCTGACTTACGTGGTCTAAAAGTGGAATTGATTGAGTAACTACGTAGAAGTGGTAAGGAGAGAAGGATTATGTCAGTATGGCTGGTTTCTCTAGGCCTTCCACAAGGCAGCACTTCCTCCCAGAATGGGTGGATCTGGTGTCAAACCCCTCTTCAGTGAGTGTTGCCCAAGAGAACCAAGGGAGGGTGTGCAGGGGACTGGTGCGGAGTTTAAAGTCTGCAAAAACCTTAATAATTTCCAACTACCAAATTCATTTTGTGTGTGATGAGACCAAGCCTTAGCAAATACCAACTATTTTTGCCTCTCTACTGATTTTATTAATCTTTCACTGCAGATGGAAGAGGAGCCTTTTAATCCTGACTATGTTGAAGTAGATCGGGTATTAGAAGTGTCTCTTTGTGAAGATAAAGACACTGGTGAGGTAAATATGACTTAAAGCAAGTCAGGAAGATACAGCTCCAAGTAGTGTTTGGCCATTGTAATTTTATCAGATTTCAGAGTAACACTTTAGTGATTTTAAAGTTTCAGTAATGTTTTTAATGAGACATGACAGTCTTGTCCTTTCCTGTGCTAGCTGTGGATTTGAAAGAGAAATCAGTATTTAATAGGTTATATTTTTATTAGTATTAATAGGTCATAGTGGGCAGAGCTTAGGTATTGACTGACATAAATGTCAATAACTGTCTTGTGAGTTCCATCAAAAGGCTGATACTGTATACTGTCCTGTCTCTCTGAGAGTGGCCTGGGGCCACTGGTAATAAAAGCTTTAGGCAGCCAGTGATTTCAAGTGCTTTGATAGCCACCAGTGAACCTCTCCCTCTGCGTTTATCAAAACCCTTTTTTTAAATTTAAAGTACCTCTTCTGGAAAGCTATTACAGAACAAAAACATTCTGAGATTAAAAAAAGAAAACAGAAAAGCAAGCCAAGCAATTAAATTGCCAAAATTCAGAAAGAATCTGAGACAAGTGGAGATCAAAGACTGAGAAGAAAGTTGTTGATTAAGGCTGTTGCAATATCTATAATGCTTATTCTGCTTGTGTGGATAGCAAAATGAGCAGACTTTTACCCATTGATTTCTGCATTAATTTTCCTAAAGCAGGGTTGAGCATTAGAATGACTTTTCATTGTATGCAGTAGATTTGTCATTATTAAACTTTTAGAAAAAGTGTATTGTCATAAGACTTTCCCCTCAGCTTCTGGAAGGATGACTCTTTATTTGTTTTTTAAATATTTATGTACTGTATCTAAATAAGATAATCTGATTTTTTTCTATATGTTGTTCATCAAGCCTGTGAAGCTTTTATCAGAGTTTTGTTGGTAAGGCCTCTGGTTTAGGAGCTCTAAAGCTCTGGTTTAGGCCTAGGTAGCCTGACTGGGAGAGTGGAGATGTCCTGGGTAGCACTTCTGTAGTTAGTTCTACCACCCTGCCCCATTTACACAAATTTCACAAACACTGTGACTTTCCTGAGACTAAAACAAGATTTACTTCTGGGTAAGTGGGATTGAAAAGCACAAGTCTACAAAAGTGGCAGAATGTGGGGAGCTGAGGATAAGTAGGTAGATAACAGGAATCTACATGGGATGTTTAAAAAATTGTCAGAAATGTGCTTTTGATTCTAGCTCTTGTGTAAGCAAGCTACTCTAATAGTAAGGCATATTAACAATCTGTATACTAAATTAAAAACTGATAACATTCAGAATTTTCTTCTGCAGCCTGTTATTTACTATTTAGTAAAATGGTGTTCGTTGCCATATGAAGACAGTACGTGGGAGCTGAAAGAAGATGTAGATCAAGCAAAAATAGAAGAATTTGAACAATTGCAAGCTTCCAGGCCTGACTCAAGGAGATTGGTAAAATTATATCTAATTTACTTGTCTGTCTTGGTAAATCTGACTTGGCTTTCCCAACTTCAAGCTCCTGTGTTAAAACATAAGGCTTATTGGCATTCTGTGTAAAGCATCTGTGTGCCTTGTTACCTAGGAATAATAAAATATTCAGGTAGGCATAGATAAATATTCTTATCTTAGTTGTTACTCTAAAAAAATATAACATTTTGCTTAGGAAAAAAACCTCAAGTGCTGTGACTTCCTGAGTTTCTAACTGAGCAATGAGCCACACATTGAAACTGGCTATCACAGAACTGAGCACCTTTAAAATGAGCAGAAGCCAGGATGACGTATTAACAGCCTTTTATAGAGAAGAGAGTTAAATTTTGTGCTTCAGCACTGAAGGGAATTGGCAAATGAGATCTGTCAAACAGGTTCTGTAATTTCTTCCTGCTTTTATTTTTCTTCTTGTCGTTAAAGAGCTAGCTAAAAGGAAGAAAAATACATGTAATTAGGGAATGTGTTTCATCTTGAAATTATCAATCTTCTGTCTCCTAGAGCAGGAGAAAGCAAAATAGTTCTATTTCAAGTCCTGTATGTCATTGTCAGAGTAGGACATGTGTCCTGCGTGGTGTAGTACAACACTTGTTCTAACTTACTTCTTTTACATAACTAAGTATGCACAGTGTTTTAATTTGGAGGCTTAGGAATTTATTTTAATGGTTTTTCCATCTACAGATAATGACAGTAGTCACGATTAACATCTTCATATTATATTGAGTTCATTTTTGTAGTATTTATTTAAAATCCTGACATTTTGGCATGTGGGAAGAAGAGCTTTTATACCTCTGTTACCATATTTGGCTGTGAGAGAAAAAGATGATTAAAGCGCAACTGTACAACTGACAGTCATCTCAGCATCAGCAACAAGTATTTTTGCTTCAGGCTCCAGCAGCTACAAGAAATTATTTGCTGACTGCAGCCCTGCAAGCAGGAGCATGGCTGCTGTGGGAGTGGGGGAGTGGACAGATGGCAGCTGGTGGGAGAGGGGAGGCAGCCACAGCTGCTGGGGAGGGCCAGCTCCTGCTGCTCCCAGACCTGGGCTCAGGTGCTGCTGGCGCTGGCAGTGCAGAGAGAGAAACTTCACATGGAAAATTCAGAGCTGCCACATAAGGCCACATGAGTCTCGAGTGAATGCAAGCTTTTATAAATGCTGAGAAATGGGGAGGGAGAGGGGGGGAAGTACAGCTGGTGAGAAAAGCTCCTACTAAAATTACTTCACTTGAATGTGTGAGTTTGTTCACGTTGGGATGCAGGAGCTATCAGAAGAGTTTTCTGCTGGAATCCTACCTAGTATCAGTCAAAATCTGCCTGATTTCACCTCTAAATTGCCTGCTAAGCTAGAGTCCAGGCTGTTCTGGTTCCAGGCTCGGGAACTCGTGTGTATATATATATAAATATTTTATATGTGGCCTCTCAGCTTTCCTTAGCTTGCAAGGGCCCTGAAGGTGATACAGCTCCATGCTCAGTGTGTTTTGTCATGGCCCCTGTACCATGACCCTGCCTATGCTGATGCTGTTCTCATCTGATCCCTTGGGGAAATGTTTTCAGGACACTGAACCTCTCAGAAGTTTACTTTTTTGTACTGCATTGGCAGTGGGATGGAGTGATCAGCTGGGCAGGGCAAGTGCAGAAGGGGGAGGAGGAGATCTCAGTAACTGTGTAGATGTCCAGGCTGCTTTAGCATCAGCTTCCAGAGCTGCCTAAGACTTCAGGGATGTTGTTAATCCCAGTACTCACATGGCTCTCTTACAGGTCAGTTCTTAGAGCTGCCAAAGTGAAACTTCATGTAGTCTTGAAATTTCACACGTAGATGAATTTGTGTGTCATGTTATTCCTGCCAAAATATTTATATTCTATTTTTAAGGAACCAGTTGCATAATTAAATTATCATACAGACTTAATTTTTAAATAGCAATTCATAGAGAAAAATAAATACAAACTTCAGATTTCTGCAGACTATTAATTAGTAAGTCATGTTAACAGTGACACTTCACTTTTAAAAATAATAACATTTTAAATCTAAAGTGATACACTCACAAAATAGTGGGGTTAGATATTCTGTAAAAATAAAACATGTATCAATCTTTACATATATTAATCTTCCCTTTAAAGGACCGACCACCTCCAAACTCCTGGAAGAAGATAGAACAGTCCAGGGAATATAAAAATGGCAATCAGCTCAGGGAATATCAACTGGAAGGACTTAACTGGCTCCTATTCAACTGGTACAATAGGTATATGCATGGAATATTTTTTAATGTAGATTTTAAACCATATGGAGTGAATCACTTTTATTGTGGATGAATACTGTTTTATCTAAATTTATTACAGTTTCTCTGCTTATAGCTGCAAGGATGTAATTGGAACAAATTTCCCTTTGAGTGTGCAAGGATGTTTTATCAACAAAAGTTAACAAAATATTAAGATAATGCAACTAACATAACTGAAAATAAATTTTCAATGGCTATGAGGAAATTAAAAGCAAAAACAACCAAAGCTCAAGCTTTCACAATTTTTGAAACTGGTAAAAACTTGCATCTTTCCAAGTGATTGCTAGAAATAATACAATAAAGTTATCTCTCTTCAGAAGTAAGACTAGTAAACAATTGCATCATCTGTATTTTAAGCTAAAGTTATCTTTTGTGCATTAATGCTGTGTGTTATGAACAGATACATAATCACTTGGAAGATCTTTTCCAGAATTATGTATTTCCTCCGTTTCTAAGTTGATTTTCTGTTAATGAATCTTCCTGCTTGCTGGATTTCCAAAGTACCAGTTGCATGTCCCTTACAGAGATTGTGGCAGCAGGTGTAGCATTTTACCATGCATATTATTGATCTGCAGAAGGAAATGTGATTTTAATTCTCATTCAAGCAGTGCAGAGCTGTGACATCTGCAGCCAGAGTGAAGGGCTGCAGTGTATGGCTGAGGGCGAGCATGGAGTGGTGCTTCATGCAGTAATTTAGTTATAGGCATCTGTCTAGTTCTGGAATCAAAAAGGGAAATTTGTTAATGATGCTCTAATGCACTCCTTTCATGTGAGTGTAGCTGGGATATTTCCCATTTGTGATTTCTAGGGAGTCTTCATTAATTTCTAGCAGTTTTGTCAAGGTGAATGTGTGTGCAGGAAACCTGCTTAATTTAAATTCCTTTAATTAGGGCAAAGGTAGTCCCAAAAGAATATTTCTGGAACATTTTTGTAGGAGAACTTAATGGAACATTCCACTCTAAGGTTTTGACAGTGCTGAACCTGATGAAAGGCTTTCCACAAAGGTTTTTTGTGCATTTTTTAACCTTAATCAGGGAATGCTTTCAAGGATTTTTTTGCAGTGCCTCAGTTTTGGCTGTTGTTTTAAACTGGTATATTTGAGCTTTGTTTTTGTAAATTGTTCATTTTAGTAACAGCTTTAGGGTCTGTGCTTCCTCTGATGATATTAACAAATAAATGTTTTTTTGCTTTCAGGCGGAATTGCATTTTAGCAGATGAAATGGGCCTTGGTAAAACCATTCAGTCCATTACATTCCTGTATGAAATCCTCCTGACCGGTATAAGAGGCCCTTTCCTGATCATAGCTCCACTTTCCACTATAACAAACTGGGAGAGGGAATTCCGCACGTGGACTGACCTGAACGTTGTGGTGTACCACGGCAGTCTGATCAGCAGGCAGATGATTCAGCAGTATGAGATGTACTTCAGGGACTCCCAGGTACTGCAGTGTCACTTGTGTGCAGTAACTCACCCAAAACACGGCTCAGGTGGCAGCAGTGACGAGGGTACTTGACATTATCTGTCTTTTCATCTTGGTGAAAGTCACTTCACGTTCCAGGATGTTACACATGAGCATCTTGAGCAAATGCTTACTGGGTAAATTCCGTGGCAGTGTTTGCAGCAAGATGTGTGTGTTGTTTCACTGTGCTGAGTAATTTTGCAATTGAATAGCAGTGACGCTGGTACTCGTGTGGAGATTAAAGTGTACACAGATGGCTGCAGTTGGATCCTGAATTTGAAGAGCAGGGAGAAAAAAATAATACTGATTAAGCTCTGCTACCTTTATGTAGCTGTTGATTTCCTTTTGCTGATGTTTACTGTGTAGAGTCTGAACTTGCTTTTCTGAAATGCACACCATTAAATGACATGCGAAAAACTTGAAACTTGACTATTTTAAAAGGGTTTTTTCTTTTTTATATATTAAGCATAAATAATTTTTTAATTGTCATGTTATTTCTTCAGAATTGATAAGGCTGAGAACTTTTAATTAGTGCTAAATATCAAAATGACATCTTGTTAGCCTAGTGAGTTATTCTATACTGCCTTGCTGAAGGCCTTACATGTTCTTGTCAGACCAGTGGGGTAAACTGGATAAAAAGTCTTCATTTAGTTCTCAGGTGATACTGTGATTGCTTACTGTATGACTGCTAACTGTATTAACATCATATATTTTGGCTGATTGACTGTAGAATTTTTTCTGTCACTCTTTCAGGTTTTTCTCAGCATTAAAAATGGGTTTTATCTACTTTTTGAAACAGTTCTATTAGATGTGGTTGTATCTGTAATTTAAAAGAGGTTAAGTTTTTTCTGTTGCTTAGATAATACTGGATTTGGGTCCATGGATAATTACTCATTAGTATTAGTTAGAGAGTTACAAAGATTATTAGGTGTGATGATAAAGCAATTTATAATGTAAAATCTAGTGTCTGGCTCCTGGCAAAATTTCAACAACAAAAATCTGTAAATGGAGTGGATGGGAGGGAATGTAACAAATTGTGTGTGTTGATGAATTTCTAGGGCCGTATTGTTCGAGGTACCTACAGGTTCCAGGCCATTATCACAACTTTTGAAATGATTCTTGGTGGGTGTCCAGAGTTAAATGCAATTGAGTGGCGATGTGTTATTATTGATGAGGCTCACAGACTGAAGAACAAAAACTGCAAACTTTTGGAAGGACTGAAATTAATGAACCTTGTGAGTAACTATAGTTCACTTTTGGGAGTTGATTTTAGTTCGGTATAGTATGATAATAAATTAAAAATTGCCTTTATGTGTCAACAAAGACCTCTCGAGCAGTGTTTCTTGAGATATCTATTCCTGATACTCTTCAAACATATGTGGTTTTGATAGCTCAGGCTGGTGTATTTGTGATTAAACAAAATGTGGCAAGTTCTCACTGTAAGCACAATCTATTTCTGATGATACTGTTGTATGGTTTTTGTTTTGATTAGGATGAAAATATCGTTTTAAATTTGCTTTAGTTTTTGTGCAATGTGTTAAAATTTAGAAAATATTTTAAGCAAGCTATTTAACAATAAAAGCACGCAAGTAGTAGAATTTTAAACACACTGATTGTCTAGTCCAGTAGTTGAGATTTTATTTTATACAGCTAAAGATTTTTAAAAGCAGATGCTCCCATGTATCAGATGCACCATGACTAGTTTTGCATTTTTTTTATTCCTTCATTGTTACTTTCCTGTGTGTTCTCAGAAATCCTCAGAGTTGCTTTCTCATACATGCTCAGTATATATTTTTTGCACTACAGAGAGGGAGGATTATAAATCTCTGAATATTACAGGCAAAGTTGAAGTGTTCACTCATTCCTTCATTACAGATGTAGAAAGAGAAAATTTGAAGGAAAGCTGCTAGAAAATATTTATTGGGGTTTTTTTTTAGTAAATCTGCATATCTGCATTACCTGTGTGCTTAGTGACACACAGAACTGTTATTTTCAGGTTTTTTTGCTCAGACTTAACACAAACTTTTTGTGAAAATAAATGCAGATGAGGTTATGTAAGGTTTTTTATCCTTTTCTAGGAGCATAAAGTGCTGTTAACAGGTACCCCACTGCAGAACACTGTAGAAGAATTATTTAGCCTCCTTCATTTTCTGGAACCATTGCGTTTTCCTGCTGAATCTACATTCATGCAAGAGTTTGGAGACCTTAAAACAGAGGAGCAGGTATGAGTTCATCTGAGCTGCAGAGTTTGGGAGGGACTGCCTTTTCAGTGAGCTTCAGCATTACCTTCTTTCATGTTCCAACAAATGGTTCTGCTTCCTTTAGGTTCAGAAACTACAAGCTATCCTGAAACCCATGATGCTCAGGAGGTTAAAAGAAGATGTAGAAAAAAAGCTGGCTCCTAAGGAGGAGACCATAATTGAAGTAGAACTAACTAATATTCAGAAGAAATATTACCGAGCGATTTTGGAGAAGAATTTTGCTTTCTTGTCCAAAGGAGCAGGGCAGGCAAATGTACCCAATCTGGTCAACACTATGATGGAACTCAGAAAGTGTTGTAATCACCCTTATCTCATCAAAGGTAAATACAGGATAAGGACTGATTTATTTTTTTAACTTATTTTTTACTTTTATTTAAAATATGTAAGAATTTTGTAGTACTTCTTCCATGTTTCTTTCCTTTGGATTTTCCAAGGATTGGATTAGGTGGAAACATTTTTTTTGATAGATACAAGACAAAATTGTGAGACATTTGCATATTTGAGGCTTGAAGGTTGAACTTGTTCTGTAGGATTTCACAGAACATTTAGAAGCAGTTATCTTGTGGAAATGGTACAGCTCCTTAAAAGCAGTATGAACAAGGACATTTAGGTCTAAGTTTTAAAATGGGTGCTTCTTTCATTATATGATCTCTGTCTGTCTTCATTGCTTTTCTCACTTACTGATAACTGGTGTTTTTCCTGACTTGCAAGAAAATACACTTTACGCTCCAAAAGTTTTGGCAGTGGTTTCAGAAGCAGTATTCAAAATACTGTTTTTTTTGCAAAGACTCATGGCCCTTTTAAAATATCACAAAGACAAAAGAACTTTCTTTTTTTGTAGTAGTTTTTTTACATACATTACTTGAGAATAAGTATTTCAGCTTTTGAAATTTGGAGGAGGGGAGTTCACCTCATTCAAGGTGTTTTTTTCTATGGTGTTCTGGAAAACTTAAGACCTATTTTCAAAGATAAAATAGATGTTCTTGCTTAGACTTCATATCCATCCAGAACTCTGTTCTGTCTCTATCAGTGCCTAAAGGGGGGTATTTAGAGTACAGCACTGATTTTGGTAACTTAGATTTGAATGTATGTGGAGGTACTTGTGAAGATACATCCATAGATATGGAAATATATTCTTTGATAGGTGCCGAAGAGAAGATTCTTGGAGAGTTTAAAGAAACTTACAGTCCAAGTGCTCCTGACTTCCACCTGCAAGCAATGATCCAATCTGCTGGCAAATTGGTTCTTATTGATAAGCTTCTTCCAAAAATGAAAGCAGGAGGCCACAAGGTCCTTATCTTCTCTCAAATGGTGCGCTGCCTTGATATTTTGGAGGATTACCTTATACACAAAAGGTAAGATTCATCTTCTGTATCCTGGACATATTGTTCTGTGTGAATGGTAGTGCAGAGTTAAGACAAAAGCCCACCAAAGCTGGGAGCTCTGTTTTCTTTGTTTGCTAATCAGTGTGTTACTTTGTGTTCTGTCATCATTTGTTCATGACTAATTAAATCTTCAGTACAAAACTAGAGAGAGGTTGTCCAATTTGAGTAAACCATGTGCCTTTAGTCTCTTGCTTTTTCCATTCAACATTCAGTTATGTATATACTGTTTTTACATCTTCTGTCAGAAACCAGGTAAGTTCATCATTGCTTGTCCAAGCCCCAGGAGGCCCTGAATGTGTTCTTCACTTACACAGTGTTGAACTGGGACCAGATGAGTCCAAGATACAGCTCCTTACTTCCAAAGGGACATAAACACAAAGGGATAAAGAACTGGGGATGTGTTTTTTATTAATGTAAAAGTGCAAATGCTCTTCCTATCTTTGTTAAATTGACTGCTTTGAGTTTTGCAGCAGAGCTGAACTGCCAGCCATAAACCTGCTCCTTAGGCTGGCTTTTGCCATCACGTGTAATTGCACCCTCTGATTATTACAGACTATTGACTCCATGGAAACTAAAGGCTTATTTGAGCATGTGACTAAATAAATGCATAAAACCTTAAACCTTAAACTTGCTTACAATTAGTAGTTGCTGTATCAACCTGAAAATCTATAACAAGGCATAATTCTTGTTGTTTTACCTGTGGATTTGTTGCAGTGTTCATACTTCTTTGAAGTGTGTAATTGTCAGGGAACTGCATCATAGTAGCACGGAGTTGACATGTTGAAAAACAAAAATTATTAATGTTAAGCCTTTCTGCAGTGGATACTGGAGTACTGGATAGTAGATTATTTTAATATCTGTTTTAGTGATGGTTTTATATTAAAACTATCTGTTTGAACTGGGAGTGCGACAATTTCAATGTTTTGTTTTAAAAGATTAATTTTAACTTCATAGCAGTACTTACAATTCAATATGGGAAATGTTCCTTTTTCTGCAACATTATTACATTTAGACCAATGAATCATGTCTACAGGTGGAATCTTTTGAAATCCATGGAAGCTGAAATTTGCTGTGTGCTGCCATTTGATTAGAAATGTTGGACTGCACACATGATGAGACTTAGCACTTAACAGAATTCAGGCCTGTAGGAGATAGATGGCTGCCTGCCAGAATGCCTGTGGTCCTGTGGATTATCTGCTGTGCCATTTTATAGCTGATGAGAAGAAAAATGGATGTGAGGCTTTTTGACTACTAGATACGCATTCAGCATCTTAGTGTACAAGTAGAGAAGTATTTGCTCCCTTTTTAGGCATTTTGCTTGATTTCAGAGGTTTCAAAGCAGTCTTTGTAATTGTTGAAGGTAAAAAAATGTCAGTTTTACTTCAAGCTTGAAAATTTGCTGGGTTTAGGAAGAATTGATAAACACTGTTAAGGGTGCTTTCACGTCATTTTTGTTCCACTTCTCCTAATCTTTACAGAATCAAGATACAGTTTGTCCAAAGACTGGTCACCAAGTCCTGGTTTCTGCTGATTGCTTGGTTACCCATATTTGGTATATAATGCAAGAGTCCACTGTCCTGCTTCTGTGACCCTAGACAGGGATCCAAGAAATATGGAGAAACTTGATATGTGAGAAACTTGAGTGTCCACGCAGGACTTCAGCTTAGGATGTGTTTTAATGCAACTAAGTAATGCAGGTATAATCAGGTGGTTGTTTAGTGGACAAATTGCAGAAGAATTTGTCTTAAAACTCTCAGTGTTTGGTCTTGCTGGTGTGCACTGGTACTACAGCTGCACAGACATCAGTCTTGGTTATGTTACCCGTGCTAATCAGAGTTCGTGTTTCTCACTTCCATTCTCTGGAAGAATAGGTCTGTAGGCAGTAGGCCTGCTCGGGGGCTCTTTGGGTGGTGAGGCCCTCGGTGATGCTGTGTGTGGTGACCCTCTGCAGGTACCTGTACGAGCGGATCGACGGGCGCGTGCGGGGGAACCTGCGGCAGGCGGCCATCGACCGCTTCAGCAAGCCCGACTCGGATCGCTTCGTCTTCCTCCTCTGCACCAGGGCTGGGGGCCTGGGCATCAACCTGACTGCAGCAGATACCTGCATCATTTTTGATTCTGACTGGAATCCCCAGAATGACCTGCAGGTAAATGGCTTTGAGCGTGGTAGAAAGCCCCGATGGATAAAAATTTTGTCACTTTGACTATTGTCTCTGTTTGAATACACGTAGTTTTAAAACGTTCGTGTTTTTAAGGTGTTTGTTTAAAGTTTTTTGATGCCTTCAATTCAGAAGAGATTTCATTTGGTTGGGAACTTTTTAGTCAAATCAGTTACTTTTTAAAAATGCAGCACAGGTAAAATCAGTGATGTGATAAATCCCTTAAGAATCCATTACACTGTGAACCCAGGGGCTATATTTTGTATGTACTGACTAACACAATTTATGGAAATAGAGGTGTTCAGTTGAAACATAATATACAGAAAAGGATTAATATGCATTAAGAAAAAGTGAATTAATCAGATATAGGAATTGGACACTGAAATTGAAATAATTCTCAAGTTGCAATCCTTTACTGGTTGTAGCAGGAGATCAGGTAACTCAGTAGCTAGCAAGTCTTTTTATCTGGTGCAGCTGCAAGGAAATACCAGTCAGGAGCATTCAGCACAGGTCATTCATCTGCGTTCTTCATGCTGCACTGTGTATAGGAAACTGTTCACAATGTGGAAAATGTCTGATAGCTTCTGTTTGCCTAAATGTGTGTTGTTGACTCCTTTTGAGTTCATGCTCCTGTTTTTGGATTGGGCTAGAGCAGAAACATGTTTTTAAAAGGTCAGTGTGTTATTCCTAGGTAAATCTGAATTCTGACTGTCCTCTCTTCCTTCCAAAGGCTCAAGCCCGGTGCCACAGGATTGGTCAGAACAAAGCAGTGAAGGTCTACAGGCTGATCACACGTAATTCCTATGAGAGAGAGATGTTTGACAGAGCAAGTCTGAAACTGGGACTGGATAAGGCTGTCTTGCAGAGTATGAGTGGAAGAGAAAACAGTGTTGGTGGTGTATGTAGATTTATTTCCTGAAATAACCTTCTTTTGCTTTTGTAATCATGTGGGAATTACTTTAAATTACAAAAGCTTCCACTTTTCCCTTTTTTCTGTCATTTGCATCTCCGTTCTGTTTTCTGATGTGGACTAGCAATATAGCTGATATAATTTTAAATCAGCTACTCTGATAACAATCTTTCACAGTTTCTTGCCTCATAAAGTTCAAGGTAGATAATGTCAAAGTTAAAATAAGGAGAGAAAAGTTGCTCTTTGTGTCCTTGTATCTCTCATATTAAGATAATATATTACTTTATTGTAAGTATGAGCAGGGAATTTTTTTAAATGTGCACATCATGGTGTTGAGAATAGCAAAAAAACAAAAGAGAGGCATACTTGTAAAAATATGTACTGGAAGCACCTAATTTATTACTTCGGCTGTCAGCTAGACTTTCCTCATATCTTTAAACACTCCAGATTTAGGCTTATAGATCATAAGGCACAGTTAAGTTGTGAAAAGATGGGAAAGAGGAAAAGACTTAAGGGTTTTTTTTTCTTGACTGTCTAAACCCAATTTTATTTGCTCAGATCCAACAACTCTCCAAAAAAGAAATAGAAGACTTGCTTCGAAGAGGTGCCTATGGTGCCATTATGGATGAGGAAGATGAAGGCTCCAAGTTCTGTGAGGAGGACATTGACCAGATTCTGCAGCGTCGCACGAAAACCATCACCATTGAATCCGAGGGAAGGGGCTCCACGTTTGCCAAGGTGCAGAACAGCAGGGGTTCTGTGACACCAAAGAGCTGGGAATGACTGCCTGTTGTAGAGCTTAGGTCTTATTTTGAAGTTACATTTACTTATGTTTAATGGGGGTGTGTGTGAGGTACATATTTTGGGTTCTTACATCTGTACATTTTTGTTAACGTGCACATTAAAAATCAGCTTGCCACAGATTCTGTAAACTCCAGATGCAAGGAGCATGCTTGAGCTAAGATGAGTAATGGATCTGTGCTCTTTGGAAAAGGCTGGGGGCTGTGGGAGATGTAATGAGCTGCATTAACCAAGAATATTAAAACAAATTTGTTTATAGATCTATTTGTATTTAGATACATTACGAGCAGGGGAAAAAAATATATATATGACCATAATTAATAACGTTAAAAATTGTCAGGCCTGATCTAAAAATGCATAAACAAAAGGATATATTTTGAACCTTGAGCTTTTTTTGGTAAGATTTGGAGAAGCAAAATAAGAAATCTCCTAAAATAGCAGTGAGTAGTGATACATATATGTACATGGGAAGGGGACTGAGAGTGTAAAATATTAAGCAGTAAAACTGAGTTTGGAGTGTGGGCATTTCATGAATGCAATTGTAAAAATCCCAAAATAATTAAAAAGGCAGAGAAAAAAGAAGACTTAAAATATTGTAAATGTGTATTTATAGTCTTAAATCGCAATATTTAAAAATATTATTTATTTATATGTTTATTTAGGTTTTCTTATATCTTGCTGATTATGGCTTAAATAAGAAGTAGATTTCTGAAGAGCATCATCACTGTCTTTTTATCAGAAGAGTTAGAAATTTTTAAATGTATTTACTCTTTTCCCAAATGCAGTGTATCAGGGTTTTTTAAATGCCTTCTGAAATTAAGCCTATTCCATGCACTCAGGCTTTGATTGTTGGCAGCTTAAACGCCCCTTTGAAATTTCCCTCAAGCGAGTACTTCTGCATGAGATGAAATCCCCAAATGCTGATAAGCCTCTTCAAAAGATTCTTTTTTCTTCCATTCGAGTAATTTAGATTCAGACTTAGAAGCAGAAGAGTCTTGCTGCCTAATGTTCTTCTCTCCTGATGGTGCATAAAAGTTCATTAGATTTTTCTGATATATTATGGATCTGATTTTTAAAAATTAAGGGGGAGGAGAACTTTTGAGTTGCTTTGCAGTGTAAGTAACTTCTAAAGTCTTAACAGCTGCTTGGGAGATTTTTTGATGAAATAAGGTCAGGCTATCTTCACAGAAGTGAGTCAAACTACAAACTTTTGATGTATGATGTTGGTAAGTTTTAGTTTTATTTATTACAGGCTAGTTTTGTTGCATCTGGAAACAGAACTGATATTTCACTAGATGATCCCAACTTCTGGCAGAAATGGGCCAAAAAAGCAGAAATAGATATCGATGCTATCAGTGGTAGAGTAAGTACTTTTTTAATATATGGTTTTCTATGTATGTGCTTGCTGCTGAATTCTAAAATTGCAAGTATGAGATTTCTGTTGCTTTTTGATTAATATTTCAACAAATCTGACTTTTTGTTCTGGCTTTTTTGTGCATGAGCAGCCTGCTGACAGCTGTAGTATTTCCTATTTCCCTGCTGTCCAGAAAAAAGTTTGGACATTTCTAATTTTTGTCAAAGACCTGAAAATGATTGAAAGTGTGGAATTATTCTGATTGCTCGATTTCTCTGTCTGTAAATCTTGGACTGGAATCTGCAAAATAAGAGACTAAGACCTGTATAAATTTTATAATACTGCAATCTGTGTCCTATACTTAAAGACATTCCCCATGCATTTGATTCAGAAAGGTTTCAGTGCCCCTTTTCTCTCACAAAGATTGCAGAGTAGCCTGTATGAGTGGGGAGATGAGATGCTCTGTGTGTTGTTTGTGTGCTGATATTAGCATATGAAACTCATTTTCTGTTGCCTTAAATACCACAAAATGTTTCACTTGCTTCATGGGTGTAGCATCTTCAGCTGCGACTGAGGAGAGACAGGAATCGTTCCTGAACTGAAGCCGTGTAGAAAAACTCTCTAACTGTTTCTCTCACGAGGTTTGTTTGCAATTTTGCAGAACAGCCTTGTTATTGATACCCCACGAATCAGGAAACAGACACGGCCCTTCAGTGCTACAAAGGATGAGCTGGCAGAGTTGTCTGAGGTGGAGAGTGAGGGTGATGAGAAGCCAAAGCTGCGCCGGCCGTGTGACCGCTCCAATGGCTATGGGAGGACAGAGTGCTTCCGTGTGGAGAAGAACCTGCTGGTCTATGGGTATGCTCTACACCCTGCTACATTCTCTCAAGTGTTCTAAAAATACGGTTTTTTTCCACGCAGTAAATTGTATTTGTGGAGTGACTTAACTCTAAATTGGCAATAACGTGGTGTGTGTGCAGAGAATGCATTTCACGCAGGAATTTATCTTGCACACCATAGTAAATATTCCTGGCAATATGCAATTAAAGAAACATTAAGAAAGAAGGGTGAAAATCATTCTTTGGATGAGTTTATAGCATTTAACATGGGCACTACAGGAGTCTCTCTAAAAATTATTACAGTAAGTGCTGCAGGCAGGCTCAAGACTCCTTAAAAAATGTCTGAAATAAGACCTTGGTAGGTAACTTGATTTTCATAATTGTAGAACATCTTGCACCTCTCTGAGGCACAAATAGGAACTGAGAATCTAACCAGTTATTTTAAGCATACTGAAATCAGATAAGTTGATTTGGAAATCAAATCTTAGGTCTTCTCTCCCCATCTTAAAAGACAAGTAATAGCATTCTTGTCAGAATGAGTTCCCATCAGTTCTGTGTCTCTGAAATATAAAACAATCATAATTTTTTTTGTAAATAGGCACTCTTTGTTTAAAACTGTTTTAATCTTGTGGGGTTACTTTGCAAATGTTACTTTCTTATTTCTCCTCAGTAACTTAAGCTGAAAGAAAAAGGTTAAAAACTAAGTATTTTAGAGAAAAATTCTCTTTTGTAAGAGAAGTCTATAGCTACCCCAGTGTTCCACTTCCAGGTGCTGATTTGTGTTTCACTTTGGACTAGGTGGGGTCGATGGAGAGAAATTCTGTCCCATGGTCGCTTCAAGAGGCAGCTGAATGAGCAGGATGTGGAGATAATTTGCCGAGCCCTGTTAGCCTATTGTCTTGTTCACTACAGAGGGGATGAGAAAATAAAGAGTTTCATATGGGATCTCATCACCCCAACAGAGGATGGGCAAACACGAGAGTTACAGAACCACCTCGGTAAGGACTTGATGTGTTTCTGCACTTGCTTAAACAGCTTCATGTATGTGCCTGTGGTACTGGGATAAAACCAGCTAAAACCCTCTCTGAGCGCATCCTACTTGAAATAAATGGGGTTGATTTCAAGCACATAATTCAACTGATGGGCAGAGAAGTGTCATTGCTGCTTTGCCTTGCATTTGATGGCTTATCCAAATGTTTGGTGGGAGCTTTCATTTCAGTTGGTAACAACCTATTCTGTTTCATAGTAGGTGACAGCACACTCCTCTTTTCCCCCTCTCCTGTTTGTCCTTAACTGGTGGTGTGTACTCTGGAGATGCTCTGAGACACAGAAAGCTCACAGAGACTGATGTTAGTGTTGTTCCTGCACTGCAGATCACAATACCTGTATAGGATAGAGGAGCTATAGGTATTGTGGATATCTGTATATGTACCTTTAATATTTTACATTATATAGGTTTATCAGCCCCTGTGCCTAGAGGAAGAAAAGGAAAAAAAGTGAAGACCCAGGCTAGCACTTTTGATATACACAAAGCAGAATGGCTTCGAAAATACAATCCAGAACATCTGTTGCAAGATGAAGGATACAAAAAGCACATAAAACACCATTGCAACAAGTAAGCAGTAAATGAAGTGTGAATGTATTTCAATGTTTGTTTTTTCTTCTAGTTTCTCATTGTCTTAGACTTTAAAATAGTTGTGGCAGTAGGAAGAAAGACATTTTAATGGTGTTAGTTTGGTTAAAATAAATAGGTTGTGGTGTATTTGGAGGTAAACAGATGATTTCACATGTAAGATAATTCTGTTACAAATCTTGAAGAAACTGTTTTTGTCTGTGCAGTGATCCCTTGCTAACATGTTTGGATGCCTTGCAGCAGCCGAGGGACTAAAGAGTGGGAGTGCTTATCAAAGAGACTGAAAGCACTCAAGTTGTTGCCCCTTAATCTTACATGCTGTTTCCCTGGCACATTTTCTAGGCTTCAGAGAATCTGAGCTACCAGCTTGTGAAAGCTTAGTCATTCATGATGGTGAATGAGCTTGGTTTAGATAAATGATTTTTCTGTAGCAAAACTGCTTGGACAATTCATACAGCTGTAGTCAAGAATTGAGGTAAAGCAGGGAGAAGTCATTGGGGTCATGCACCAAATTGTGAGTGAGAAGGACTGGAAAGGGTCAGGGGGGGATGTTCACTGTCAGCCCACTCAATCTTCTCTAAGGGCATGTTCTCAGCAGGAAAAGGGAAATAGCAGTTTGGCCTTAGCAGTGTTTTATGAGGCAAGTGAAGAGTGTTCTGCTGACCCTGGTCTTCAGGAGTTGAAAGCAATTTTGCTGTGAAACAATTTGTGAATGTGATGACAGTAAAAAGTCTGAGATGGATGTTACTCTCCTTAAAACTGAAGGAAGTATGTTTTAGGAAAATTACTTAATCTCTGTGATATTACAAAATACAAAGCCATCTACAATTACTGAAAACTTCTAGAGTTCTAATATTTGTATTTCTCTTTTTTCTTTATTTAGAGTCTTACTTCGAGTAAGAATGCTGTATTACTTAAAACAAGAAGTCATTGGTAATGAATTCCAAAAGGTCTTTGATGGAACTGATGCCAGGTGAGCTATAGAGAGAGTAGTTTTACTTGTTTATTTCAAATGTCAGATGAAAATTCAAGAATCTGTCTAGACCTAAATAAGAAACGTGTTTATCCTTAGGCTGTGAGGAACATATTTTTATTTTCTTTTTGTTTACTAAACACTTCATCAATTTGACATGTGGAAGTCCTGATTCCTCTATGAGTCTAGCTGTGTAAAGTTAAATGAGACAAATAGACTGAAAAAGTGAGTGAAAGATAGAATTATATACTTGACATGATAATTGGCAGGTTTTCCCATGCTTTTGGTTATGTGCTATGTATTCCATTAATGCTTTTTTTTTTGCTTTTTTTTTTTTAATGCAAGTATTACTTTTTGGAAATTCTTGAACTCACTGCTACAGGAGCTTGTGGCAGATAGAAAATTGTAATTTGATTCAGAAATGCCAGTGAAGAACAGTCCCTCTCATGCTGTTAAACACTGACACAGATAATCTTAGGTTTGCAAAGTTGTGCAAGCAGGCTGCTGGCAGTTGATGAAGTTTACTAAGAGTGGAAGAATGTTGTATACTGGTTTTGCTTTTGTATTCTTTCCCTGTTACTGGTCTCAAATACAAAATCCCAAACTATCTGGGTGTCTTGTATTGCTGGTTTTATGTATTTGTGTGCCTGAAGAGAGAGAGAAATTTAAATTCTCATTCTACATAAAGTAGAAATGTACTAAGAAAAGACAAAAAAATTATTTCTTCCTCTGAATTCTATTGATGTTGGAATGCTCTTGGTGACTTTCTTTAGTGAAATTGATGTTTGGGTTCCTGAGCCAGACCACTCTGAAGTCCCTGCTGAGTGGTGGGATGCAGATGCAGATAAATCTCTCCTAATTGGAGTTTTTAAACATGGTGAGTAACGATATAAAAACTCTACATTCAGTGGTGGGTTTTGGTTGGTTTGGTGGTTTTTTTTGGATTTTTGTTGTTGTTGTTTACTCTGGTAGTTCAGTTTTTGCCACTTTTTTCCTTTATAGGTTATGAAAAATACAACACTATCAGAGCAGACCCAGCTCTTTGCTTCTTGGAAAGGGTTGGAAAACCAGATGAGAAAGCAGTTGCTGCTGAGCAGAGAGCAAATGATTATATGGATGGGTATGGAAGGGAATGTTTTGGGGCCTTAAAACAAACAAATCTGAATATATATGCTGTACCTTATTCTCTTCCTAACTGGTTTTACATGAGTTTGGTGTCATTGTAAGGAATACTGCTTTAATTTTACTCCCACAGGGTGGAGAAGAGGAATGCTATAAAAACTACTGAAATTCAGGATTTCACAGTTAGGGGAAAAATGTAGCAACTTGTTATTAACAAGGATTCTACCTTGTGTTGTTTTATTAAAAATACTACTTAGACACTGAAGTGCAAAAGCATTCAGAGGTGGAGTGCTACAGACCTGATTAACTTGATTTCAGGCCAGCTTTTGATGTCTTAGTGTTGTGTAGCTGACCAGTGACCCCAGTAGATCAATGTGAGAATTACTGATAACTGCTGAGAGAGAGAGCTGCTTTTATTCATTGCCTCATCACTGAGGTTTTTAGTTGTCCTCACAAAGAGTACCTTTGAATGGTGCAATGGGGGAGCAGGATTCAAGCCAAAGCTGCCATGAAATACTTTTTTCATTTCAAACAGAAAATTAAATACAGTATGTTACTAAATTTAAGTCAGTTTTGCTGAATTGAAAAGTGTAAGAAATTTCCAGTTACTAGTGTAAAATATTACTAAAATGGCTTCTTTTGTGTTGAAATTTTAACAGGGATGTAGAAGATCCAGAATATAAACCAGCACCAGCACTGTTTAAAGATGACATAGAGGTACAGTAGGCACCAGTTATCTCCTTTTAACACACATTCACTTAGACACGTCAACACACGTTCACTTGTAATGCAATACTTCCACCTTTTTGTTGAGCAAATTATTACTTTTTTATCTGTATTTCTCTTAAGTTGATAAAGCTTACTCCATGTGTTTCTGTAGTTGTCTGAATGGGTTGGAATGGTAGGGAATTGTTCCATGGTTCTGTTGTATGCTCTGTTAGCCATTTATCCAAACTGTTTGTTACTTTTGTTATTTATCATATTCAGAAATTGCTGTAAGATGTATATTTAACCTGATCTCTGGAGAGGCCTGTATTTTAAATTATGCTTCACTTTTGTTTTTTTTGTAGGATGATGTTTCATCCCCAGGTGATCTCGTAATAGCAGATGGAGGTAAATTCATAAAACTTCAAATCTGAGCGAGTTGCTTTTGTGTTTTGAGTTGTTTAATTCTTGTGATTCTTAGCTAAAACAGAGATTACCTAGTGTGGAACCACAGACACCAGCAATGATCAACTTCTTTTTTTTTTCCCATGACTTGGTTTTCATGCAGACGGACAAATGATGGAAGGGGACAAAATCTATTGGCCCACTCAGTCTGCCTTAACAACGCGTCTGCGCCGCCTGATCACAGCCTATCAGCGAACCAGTAAGAACAGACAGGCCCAGCAGATCCAGCCAGCATTCCCAGTACAAACCAGTATGATGCAGCTTCCGTATGAAGAAGCTGTACTAAATCCAAAGATGGCTGCTAAGATTGAAAGACAGCAAAGGTATGTGCAGCATGCAAATGTACTTTTTCAATCCGCCCTTATTAAAAAATGATAAAGACATAATGTGTGAAATAGTGAAGAAATTGACAGAATTTCACGTCTTTTTCTTGCTGGTCAAGATGGACAAGAAGAGAAGAAGCTGACTTTTACAGAGTAGTGTCCACATTTGGAGTGGTGTTTGACCCTGAAAGGGGACGGTTTGACTGGACCAAGTTTCGAGCGATGGCTCGGCTGCATAAGAAAACTGATGAGAGCTTGGAGAAGTACCTGTATGCATTTATGTCAATGTGCAGGAGGGTCTGTCGTCTCCCCTCAAAAGAAGGTGAGTGTGCTTGTTTTTACTTTTTAAATTTGTGTTGTCAGTGCTTACCTTGAAAAGGATTTTCTTTGATGTGGTGGAAGATAAAAATGGGGGAGGAAGAATTAAGGTAACATGTTGAGAGTAAAATTGAAAGCTTATAATGGGGGGACATAACTGATACGGGTTGTCAGAGTACTGATACGTTGTTTTTGGCAGATTCTCATTTATTTTGTTTTAATACAGAACTTGTGGACCCGAACATTTTTATCCAGCCCATCACAGAGGAGCGCGCTTCCCGGACTCTGTACCGCATCGAGCTGCTGCGGAAAGTGCGGGAACAGGCTCTGAGACACCCCCAGCTGTTTGAGCGACTAAAGCTGTGCCAGCCAAACCCAGACCTGCCTGTCTGGTGGGAATGTGGGACTCACGACAGGGATTTGCTTATTGGAGCTGCTAAACATGGAGTTAGCAGGACAGATTATCATATTCTTCGTGATCCTGAACTCTCGTTTATGTCTGCCCAGAGGAACTATAATCAGAACAAAGTGGCTCTCTCAAGGACTTCTACTCCACTCTTGCACCAGTACCAGATGGCATTATCTGCTTCTCCTCTTACACCTCAGTCAAGATTGTCAGATGCTAAAGTGAATGCTTTTGAGGACACAAAAGCTAAACATGAAAATCTGAAAGAGGACCCTCAGTCTTCTGAAGAGGAGTCTATGTCCACGGAGGAGACACAGACAATACTGAAATCTGAACCTTTGAGTCCCAAAAATGGCACCCCAATACAAA
The DNA here is from genome assembly GCA_013397245.1 of Thryothorus ludovicianus. Taxonomy (NCBI): domain Eukaryota; kingdom Metazoa; phylum Chordata; class Aves; order Passeriformes; family Certhiidae; genus Thryothorus; species Thryothorus ludovicianus. The sequence goes on along the minus strand of VZTB01016897.1, from coordinate 873,061 downwards.
TTACAGACCACAGACCTAGCGTGAAGGCTGAGACAGACAGGCGCATGGTGGCAGCAAGGACAGAGCCTCTAACTCCAAACCCAGCTTCCAAAAAACAAAGAGTCAGCAAAAGGGGGTCTGACTCTAGCTCTGACTCAGACTCTGACTCAGATAGATCATCCTGTTCTTCCAGGTCATCATCTTCATCCTCTTCGTCTTCCTCATCTTGTTCCCACTCTCGATCTGGCTCTAGCTCTTCATCATCTTCATCTTGTTCTTCAGCATCTTCATCCTCCTCCTCATCGTCCTCATCATCATCGTCGTCGTCATCATCATCGTCTGAAGAGAGTGATAGTGATGAAGAGGAGGCACAAAAACGTGGTATGTGTGTAGTCTTACTTCTGCAGTATAACTCTTTACTGAACTAGTTTATTCTAATGGAAGAATGTCTAAAAATTAAATGACACAGAGTAAACTTTATTAAACATAAAGTAAATGTAAATAAATATATTTGCTTGATTCTTCCAAGTGAGTTGGAAGAACTTCAGGAGTGCTGCTTTTTGTTTGCTTTATATCTGTGCCTTGGGTGAGGTACTTAGGATGTGTTGACTGGTTCCCTAAGCAAGGTTGCTGTGCATGTGGTTCATGTGTGGGAGAGTGCAATGGACAACGTTTTCTGGAAGTAAACACAGAGTACTGTGTGTGTATTCCCTACTGTGGGTCCTTTTTCTTTCTAAACAAGTCCTTTAAACAGGTTTCCCTGTTTGTTTTTTCCACTCTTGCTCACCTGTCTATGTAGCTTCCTCATTGTTCTTTCATGAAACCTGCAGGCTTCCTTCTGTCCAAGCTCGAGTCATGTCAGCTGCTTTCTGTTGTGAGCTGGAGGTGCCCAGACAATGTTTTTGCACTGAAAATTTTCAAACACTTAAAAACTTTTCAAAAACTTCACTTAAAAACTGCTTAGCCAAGAGGTGACTGCAGCACATAAGACCATGTAACACAGACACGGTGAAGTCTTCAAATTAGAAATATAAACCTCTGATAAAGTGATTTAGAGTTTTTAATAACCTAACCATTCATTATTTAATACACTCCTTACTTTGCTGCTCTGAAGTGGCCTCTACTTCCCCCCCTGAAACTGAGAATGTGGAAAGATTTCTCTGTGTGATATAATGATAATAGAGAAGGAAAGAAGGTAGGCAGTGGGATTTAGAACCTATTTTTTTCCAATACCTAAGGGAAAAAGGCATTGTCTTAATCAGATGGATCTTCTTGTCCATGGGTATTACAAATGGAAACCATGGGGTTAATTTATTGGGGAAGCTATTACTGAGCAAGTAAAATTCCACTTACAGAAAATTACTAATATGGTGCTGCCTGTAGCAGGGAAAGGACATTTTTAGAGGAAACAGTTGGTATGCAAACAGTAAAACAATGACAGCAAAGAAATGCTTGTATAACATACATATTCAGATAGAGATTGTGGTTGCCATAAGTGTGCTACAAGTCCAACTATTAGGCTTGTTTTGTGCCAGCTCTGTTAAGGCAAGTAATCCTGCCTTCCTCAGACTGCAGAATCCCATTAGTCAGTTGGCCTTTTTGTTTTGGAGTTTTGTTTAGTGATTTTGCTGTTGAAGAGATTAGTTAAGTGCTGGAAAGTTCACTTTAATTTATTTATTAGGTATTTTAATTTTAAGCCCATGTTTTATTTCATTGGTTTTACAATGGCAGTGGCCCTTTGGCATACTTTCCACATTTGAAACATCTCTGAAGGGAATGCTGGATTCTATCAGATGATTCAGCACAGAGCTGAATTGTTAAGGACAGATTTAATTTCTGAAGAGCTGCCCTTCTTACTTCTTGTACTGATGTAGTAGTTATATTTTCAGGCAGCACTTATTTGTTGTTGTTTCAGACTGTTTCCCCATGTCATAGTGAAACTTCAGTTCTTGTCTGGCTGGAGGCAAAAGTGAAATACTAATGATGAAATATAAGAAAGTTAGAGGACACACTGAAAATAAAATATGAAAAAATCCTCAGATAAAAATTGAAGAATTGAATTATGCAGGCACACATGTTCAAGGCATAGAACATCCAGTATTCCATGCAGTAAATGAAATGGGCTGTTCTTTAAAGTACTGTCCCAATGGATTTGTCGTGTGCTGGTGATAGACACCTTTGATTTCAGTTTAATTCTATACTTTAGTGAATGTTGTCTTACAAAGGAAATTTGTAAGTCAAAACTGTCTGTTAGTTTATTCTGAAGCACGTCTGTTTCCAAATTGCTAAATGTTCAAAATGCTAAGAGGGATATGTGTGGAATTTACATCCCTAGAAAAGGATCAGCCTGAAAAACTTGAGATTAATTCTTCAGTTTAACTTTGTGTTTGGACTTTCTCTGAACATTGTTATGTGTGTTTTGTTCACCTGAACCTCTTACAGTGCATGTTTAATTCCCTTACAACATAATGATTTTGATGGTTTTATTTAGCAGAAGGAACTCCACATATAAAAGCCTATGATGAAGAGAGTGTGGCCTCTCTGAGCACCACACAAGATGAGACACAGGACAGTTTCCAGATGAACAATGGGACACCAAATTCTGGTTATCTCCTACAAGGTGGATACATGCTGGCTGCATCCTACTGGCCAAAGGCAAGTTCATAATGCAACTTTGAGAGCCAAAGCAGTAGTTGAAGGTGGTCTCTAACGTTAATACTTTGTTAAATAGGTTAGAACCAAGAAGCAGGGGAAATAGCTGTAGGATTTGAGCTTCAGGACCTTTTAGAAGTTATGTTGGCTCCTGAAACGTGCATTTAAATCTAGATACTACTTTTCATAATTTTTGAAGGAGAGTGTAACTTTATTGTCTCAAGTCTTTGGCACTTGTGAAAAATGACTTTCAAAGTGTAAAAAGTTGACTTGTATCAAATATGGGGCGAATCTTGAACTCAGAAGTTAAGTGTTTGCTTATGGAACTTGTAACTTTAGCAGTCACAAGTTTTATTTGGCAAGTAACTGTGAAATGATCAGAAAATCCAATAGTTTCTGTAGGCCTCATTTATTTAGCTGAATTTACTGGGACTTGAGAAATGTGTATTAGAGATGTGTAAAGTATTATCTGTGTTTGGTGTCCAAAGGATGGGAATGAGGAATTACATGGTTTTGGAACTAAAAGGAGACATGAATAATAGTCTGTAGATTTAGTTTTATAAATGCTCTTTGCTGTATGTTATGATGCTACTCACAGGTTCAGATCCTGCTAGCAGTGAGTCAAAGCCACACATACAAATACTGCTTTGCTAGTTACCGTGTCTTTCCTTTAAAAATCAGGGAGTTAGTGTATTTCAGGCATTTGCCAGATCCTCCCCAGATGAGAGACATTGCTTATTTGTTCAGAGGTACATAGTGAGATAAAGTACAGAAGTGCTTCAGAGATTTGCAGCGAATCAGCACAAATCCAGGAACTTTATAATCTTCAAGTCCACTGATAGAAACGTTGTAGTTTCTCTTCTCTGTGGAATTACGAGCAGTACATAAACATAGCAGTGTTGGTAAGCTTTGGTTTTACAAAATGATTTTGTGTTTCAGGATCGTGTTATGATTAACCGGCTGGACAGCATTTGTCAGACAGTGTTGAAGGGAAAATGGCCTTCAGCCCGAAGGAGCTACGACAGCACCACGGTGGCCTCCTTCTACACCACCAAACTGCTGGACAGCTCAGGGGCAGCTGCAGAGTACAGTGAGCCCAGTGCACCCACACCCCCTCTTGCAGCTGTAAAAGAAGAATATGAGCAATCACCCCAGCTGTCAAAGGTGAAGAAGCATGTACGAGAAAAGGAGTTTACAGTGAAAATCAATGACGTATGTTTATTTTTATTGCCCTAGGACCTGGTTGCGATTGCGGTGTGCGGCATGCTTTACCTGCAAGTGGCTGCCTGCTCTCACTCTCACTTCTTCACACACTTGTTTGTGGGTATTTGGGTCTGCTGCTTCTGGGCACTGAGTGTTTGGGGTTTGGGTTTGGATTTTTGGGGAGGGGGTTTTTCTGTGTTCTTTTTTTTTTTTATTATTTTTTATTTTGCATAAGCCACTGGAAAGAATCATTTCTTTTTTTCTCTGAATTGAATTTTTGCCATGCTGATGCTTCCTCATACAGCTTGTTTTATGCTGTTTCTAACAAATCTGGTTAGTATAAAAAGGTATTTCTGCTGTTCAGCTTTTTTTAAACATGTCAACAAGCACTTTATTATTTCATGGTCTTTTAGAGGATTACAGGAAATTTTCCTGGTTTAAATGCAGGCTAGAAGCTTAAAGCATTTTGTTTATCTGTAGTTTGAGATCTGTTTGTGGCACATAAAAATATGTGATGTTTACTCTTGTAGTTGGGTCTAGGACTGGATTCGGGAGGTAAACACCTTACCAGTGTCTAGATTTTAAAGTTCAGATGAAATTTCTCTTCAAATTCTGGTTGTACATGGAAGAGCAAGATTGTATAAAGTCTAACACAATGTTTTCATTCTTTCTCAATTCTGCTGGAGTAACTGTATGTGAAAATCCTCATTTATGAAGTAGTTCTTTCTGCTTCAGCAGAAGCTCTTCTAACCCTGGCATTTATTTAACAGGAAGGTGGTTTGAAATTGACTTTTCAGAAGCAGGGACTGTCTCAGAAAAGGCCATTTGAAAGCGAGGAGGGTGCTTTGGGTCAGCAGCAATATCTGGCTCGGCTACGTGAACTCCAGAATGCTTCAGAAACCAGCCTTGTCAACTTCCCAAAATCACTTCCCAAATCAGGTACATAAACTATCAGTGAGCAGAAGGGTAATCTAGTATTAAATCTTGTGTGTTCTTCTGTTGATGTCCATGAATTGGCAGTGGAGAGAGATGTTCGCAGTGTTGCTTTGTTCTGAACTGCAGTCTGGAGAAGTTCTCTCTGGTGTAGAAACATTCTCCAGTTTGGAGCACCTGATTCTTCATCACAGTGTCAATTACTGTAATGTTCATTTATTAGAGTGGTGCCATTATACACAGTAAACTCCCTCCAAAGAAGATTTTGAAAATTATAAAGTGCATCACTGTACACTGACAATAATTAATTTAACTCAGAACTTAATGTGGCTGCTTTGTAAGTAAAGGTGAAGAGTTCCAGATTTATACCTCTGCCAGCTTGGACTGTTCATCCTCTTTATATGAGACACAAGAAAGATTAAGTGGAGGCCAATAATCTAGAATGAATTTTTGATTTATATCCAAAAAATTGTGGCTTGTTTCATAAGAAAGTAACAGTATGTATATTCTGACAAATAAAAATGAGCCTGAAGTAAAGAGTTAACATTTGAATTAAAATATTAGAAATTATTTGAAATGGGTGTTTAATTTAGGCCAGATTCTGCTTAAATTTTGCAACAAACCATTAAGGTCTAGCTAAACATTTATTTAAGGATGTCTGCCTCTCTGTGTATATGTTATCAACAGTTTTTAATGGCTGTCATCCCTGTACAGGGGGTGGAGGTGCAGTAATGAAATTTTCGAAGTAAAGTGGCTTTCAGAGCCTGATATTCATGATGCTTTAAACAGTCATAAAACAAAGGGCAATTTATCTTAGCTGCTACATGTAGAAATTACATACACTTGCATTAATTCAAATAATTTGATTTCCTTTTTTATTCAGATATGTTTCTCTTTATAAGCAAGCATCTGACACAAGTTTTATTGCATCATTTGTTAGGTACTTCCAGTCACTTAACAGCCAGTGCCAATGGAGTCATAGTTGACAGTCAGCCTGTAGTCAAAAAGAGACGAGGAAGAAGGAAGAATGTGGAGGGGGTTGATGTCCTCTTTATGAATAGAAATAAGCAGCCTAACCATGTAAGTAAACTTAATGTTGTATCCAAAAAAATAACACCAAAATTAGTAGTAGTAGTAGTAGTAGTGCCTTAACTGAGCATAACCAGCTGTCCCTCTTCCACAAAAACTTGTAGTCACAACTTTTGAGTTAGGGATATTTTTTGCTGCTAGTTTATGATTACACAGGTGACAACTGGTGGAGTGTCATTAAATATTAGATACAATATCAATAACTTTTTGGAATATAACTTTAATTCTGATGAACTTTAACAATGTATTATTAAAAATTTGTGTCTCGATACGGCAACACTTGCACATGCTTTCCTGTCACATCTCTTAGGGGACCTAATTGGGCAGTGGCTTGAAGGGATTTCTGTGGCATGAGCAGTGCCCAAATCCTTGAGTGTGATCTGCAAAACTACCTTTCACTGTCTCATACATTAAATAATTGTGGTGGTTTGTTTACAGTGCAGTAAATCGGATGTTTTTCATTTCTCCAGGTTAATCCAGGTATTAACTCCTGCCAGGTTGCTGCAGGAATAAACCCAGCACTCACTTACACACAGTCCCAAGGCATGCTCGATGCAGAGAGTCCAGTTCCTGTTATTAACCTAAAAGATGGAACAAGGCTTGCAGGTGATGATGCCCCTAAAAGAAAAGATTTAGAAAGGTGGCTTAAAGAACATCCTGGATATGTTGAAGATTCAGGAGCTTGTATTCCTGTGAGTATTTCTTTCACCTGTCCCTAGCTATACAGTAAAATATTTCACATATGATGTATTTGGGTTTGTATTCTGTGTTACAGGGAATTATTTCCTTGTTCTTCTGTTGCACATAGGAAAAGGAAAATGTCCATTTCTTTTTACAGTGTGAGGTCTGCAAGCCTTCCTTTTGTCTCACAAATTTAATTGCCAAGAAAAGCAACACTAAATGAAGACATTTTGATCTTTGTGTTACTTCACTTACAATTCAAAAAATTATCTAGGATAAGAAAACTCATTACCATGGTACTGATGATGGGAGCTGAAAACGTGTAACAGCATATTTAGTGATGTGCAGAAGGATTAAAGAACTTATTATGGAATGTATCTTATACCTTGAGTACAGTGCTATGGTAGTGGTGTTTGTGTGGGTATGAGCTCCTCCTGCTGTTACTTCTTAATTTGAGATTTGTTAATGTTTAGCAGAATGTAAGAGAATCATGTGTGATATCTGGAATAGCAACCTTACTTTTCCCTGAAGATAATAAAAAACAGCAGCAATCTTCCAGACAGTTAAAGCACTGTTAAAAACTGAAAAATTAATGAAGTAATGGGCAGAGGCATCAGAGAGATGAGGTAGTGTTGTTTACTGGGCTGCTTATTAAATGATTGTGATTAATAAATAGGTACTGCTGTTAAAATATTTCTGAAGTTGAAGGTGGCTTCACATTAATGCCTGACTCAAGAGAATGCACAGAGATCTTACTGTTTTTAAAGCATTTATATCAGAAAGATAATTGGCATTTTAATTCTTTTAATAACAGAGGATGCAGCTGCACGATGGGAGGCCCAAACAGAAAAGACACCGTTGTCGAAACCCCAACAAACTGGATGTTAACAGTTTAACTGGTGAAGAACGTGTTCAGCTCATAAATAGAAGAAATGCAAGAAAGGTATTCATGATACTGTTCCCATTCTGATACTGCCCCAATGAGAAGTTAATCCAGATGAAGAACTTGATATACTGCGCTTGCGAAAACTTTCCCAGAACAAAACAGTCAGTTACCATCTTCTAGTAAATTTTTTGCAAGTATGAAAATACTTAAGATGCAGATAGAAATTTAGCCCATAATTTATAGAACTGAACAATCAGTATGATGCAGTGTTTGGGGCATTGACTTGGACAGAGGCAGGGCCACTAAAATACATGTTCAAAATATATGATCAAAGTGGCAACTTCATCAGAAGTTTGAGATTTTTTGTAATCTTCTCATCACTGTTTTTGACACAGTCAAAATCATATTGGTAGCATATCTGGCATGGAAACTTGTCCTTTGGAATTGAGGGAATGCTGTGTACTGGAGTATTTTGCTTTTTGCTATTTTCAGTAATGCCTGGCATTTGCCCTTTATGGATCCACCAACAGGTATCGACTGTCAGTCACATCTCTGGGTGAAATAGTAGGGGAGCAGGAGAGTAAAAGGAGAAGGGGGGAGTCTTGTGGTAAAAGGCAGCGGTGGAAGATGTGAGGGCAGGCATGGAATTGAATTTTTGTAACAGGAAAAGCAGGCAGAACATTCCAGGTGTCTGCTGAATACATCTGGCCAGATGTGTGTGATGGTGTCTTTGAATTTCAGTGTAGAACCAGAGCAGCAGTCCAGGGGGATCTTTGAGCTATTGTGTCCATGTATGGAGCATTTTCCCTTGTGGCACTGCCAGCTTCCCTTTTTGTTAGAGCAGCTGCAAGGGAAGCAGGATGGGTTTTTTTGTATGCTGCTATATTGAGGTCAGGAGCTCTGTCCATTTGTACAGGAGAGCAGGGCAGAATTGGAGTCTTTAATCTCTTCAGTGTATTGAGACAGCAGCTCTAAAGGGGAGCCAGAATGCTTGTGAGTCTCTAGAAACTGGGATCCGTGGCTGCTCTGCAAAAGCTGTGCCCTGAGGATCAAGGAGTGAGAGATGATCTCTGTTTACTGTGAAAACCTGTGTTTTCACAATGGCTTTTTTCCCCTCAAATTTCCTCCCTATAGTTGGTACTTGGATACTTTATTAATCTCAATTTTTCCATGTATAAGTTGTCTCCAGTTTCTTTGTATCACCAAATTAGTTTTTTTCATTTTCTTTTTTGTTTCGTAATACTTAGAGTAGCAGGGAGTGAGAGACCAAAAGTAGCCTAGAAAATATGAGTCTAAGTTGCAATTCATAGAGAAAATTAAGCAGAAACTGGAAATTTTTTCCTTTTTTCTTTCTATATCTGAGTAATACCTTTTATTAATTTAAAAGCTTGCTTTCCTGCTTATATGCTTTTACTAGGTTATGCTGTTGAGTAACTTTAAATTGGCCTTGTTTGCATAAAAAAATCTCAAGAACTTCCTTCATGATGGCAGAACTTTTAAAAGATGAATTTTTAGAAGTTGATTGAGGTGAAAGAATAGGATTTATATATTGAATAAAGGAAAAGTTTAACAGGGTTGGACTTAAAACCTTCTTGGTAATACTTGGACCACTCTTCTCTGTTCATGTGGTTGCTCTTCTGTTCTTTGAATGTCTAAATAAACATTAAATATTAAACATTAGTGGGAACGTCAAATATTGAAGTCTCGGATGAGTTCAGTAGATGAGTTTGAGTTTAGTAGATCTGGAACAAATCATGTACACGTCTGTCCCCAGGAGTCAGCCAAAGGCTGCATCATGCTCCCTGATAATTTGAAGTGAGTTTTTGTACTGTGTTATTTAAAAGGTGAAAATGAAAGTGTCAGGTGTTAATGTTGCCTTTTTTCTTATCAGTTGTCACACATTCACTGACTTCTATCTTCTGCTTCTCAGGTTGGGGGTGCATTTGCTCCCCCTCTGAAGGATTTGTGCAGGTTCCTGAAAGAAAATCCGGAGTATGGAGTGGCTCCTGAGTGGGGAGAAGTTGTAAAACAGTCTGTGAGTATTTACAGAATAAGATAACCATGACATGAGGTGTATGTGAAAGGAAACAAGGCAAGCAGAAAACAAATGCATGCCAAAAGGTGTGATTTTCGTTTCTGGTATTACATTAACAGCAAACATCAGTCAGTGTCAGCTTTCTGCCAGCTCAGTTCAGTAAATGCTTTGCTGGCACAGCTGGAGTAGGAGAAGGGAGTAGAACAGTGAGTGGCAACCCCAAATTAGATGTTTTGTTGAAGATGCTGTAATACTGTGACTTTTTGTGTGTTAAATTTGGCTCAGTGGCTTTTAGGAAAGATATTAGCAAATAAATCATTTAAGAATGAGAATACTTTCTCTGAAGTTCCAGTTGGGAAGTAAAAATACTTAATTTTAAATATTTATTTTACTTTTAGTGTACACCTTTGAGAAATTGGGATGGTGAGGATAGTATCAGTTAGTCTTACCTTGAAGATAAGGACATATTTTGAACTTCAGGAAGTTGTATTGTATAGTGTATACCTCTAAATAGAGGTATAAATAATAGCAGAATTACTTTGAGAAAGTGGTAGTTATCTACAGTGGAGAAGAACAGAACCTGAGTTCTGAATTCCTCCAGTTGTATTAGGCTAATATAATTCTGCAGGGGCAAAAAGGCAGTTCTACTATGGTGTTGAATAATATTTGATCTTAAGATTGCCATTTTAAAAGGAAATTTCAAGACAATGCATTTTGAAGGAAATATTGGTATTCATTGCAAGTCTTTGTTGTTAGGTAGGAGGTCTTAAAGTGGTGAAGTAGTACTGTGTAAATCATAAATAGAAATACTGTGAATTTAATTTAAATTCAAACCTTTATTATTTATTCTTCAGTTTAGGGATGAGATAAAATATGAGGATATTAAAGAGACACTAGCAAAAATAAGGGCTCAGAGATTGTTGGTCTGTGTGCAATCACACATATTTAACTCTAAATTGAAAACTAATTAAACTGTCAAGTGATTGCCGTGTGATAATATTTCAAAGCAATTCTAGTTTAGATCTTAGATTGAGCTAGCTCCTATAATTAGCTACATTTGACTTGATGTGCCAGGAAGCCATGAGGGGTGGGTTAGCCGGGGGTGTGAGAAGAGCCACGTGCAGCCTTCACGGTGGAGATGGGCCTTCAGACATTTGGGATGTGGTAGCACAAAATCATCCCAAATTCCAGGGGGCTGTGTGGAGATCAGGCCTTTGGCCCTGCTCTGTGCCCTGAGTCCCCGTTTGCCTTTCCTTTGCCGAAGCTCACTGAGGTGCCGCTGTGTCTCTCTCAGGGCTTCCTCCCCGAGGGCATGTTCGAGCGCATCCTGACGGGCCCGGTGGTGCGGGAGGAGGTGAGCCGGCGGGGCCGGCGCCCCAAGAGCGAGGCCGCCAAGGCCACGGCGGCGGCGGCGGCGGCCTCGGCCTCCAGCGTGTCCCTGAATCCCCTGCTGGCCAACGGGCTGCTGCCGGGGGTGGACCTGCCCGGGCTGCAGGCCCTGCAGCAGAACCTGCAGAGCCTGCAGTCGCTGCAGGTGACGGCCGGACTGATGGGGATGCCGGCCGGCCTCGCTGCCGGAGGAGAGGCCAAGAACGTGGCTGCCATGTTCCCCATGCTGCTGTCGGGGATGGCTGGGTTACCAAACCTGCTGGGCATGGGAGGACTCCTGGCAAAGTCGACAGAATCCGTTTCGGAGGAGAAAAAGGGAAACGACTCAAAGGAGACAGACACAAAGAAAGAAAGGACAGAAGACCAAAATACGGATACTGGTGGTGAAAACTCTGTTTCAAGTTCCCCTTCAACATCCTCTGCCGCTGTAGCTGCCAATCCTCTCTCTCTTAACCCTTTACTTTTGTCCAACATACTTTACCCAGGGATGCTTCTCACTCCAGGCCTTAATCTTCATATCCCAGCTTTGTCTCAGTCTAATATTTTTGATGTACAGAACAGTGAAAGCAATGACACAGGCTCAGCCAAGCCCACAGAAGAAAAGGAGGAAAATTCTAGGGTTAGAGATCAGGAAGACAAAGGGGGAACAGAGCCAAGCTCTCACAACGAAAACAGCACAGATGAGGGTTCAGAGAAAGCAGATGCTTCATCTGGATCTGACAGTACATCATCTTCATCTGAGGATTCGGATTCCAGCGATGAAGACTGACCCCAGACTCTGCACTTAAATTATAAACTGATTTTGAATTTATTCTTTAATTATTTCATTGTAAATAACCCAGTGTTGAGTGCATCAATGATTTACTGACCGAACATTTCAGTATTTGTTTAGAAGTGCAAACTGCTTTCAGAGACGTTTTGCATGTAATATTTCTTGAAGTTCATAAGTTTCTGAACTTGTATGTACTATCAAATACACAATGGTGTAAAATTACAACAAAAGGCATTATAATTTTGTTGGGGGGTTAATTTTATGAAAATAATGCTCAAATAAGAGCTGTATATTTAATATATTTGCAGTGAACACAGAATACTTTATGCATATTATTGATTTAATTTGAATATAGTTTTACAGCCTCCTTGACACTTATAATTTACAGATCAAAACTCAGCAATAATTTGGGCAGCTAATGAATGTCATGAAAGCTGTAGAATCTACATCACCATCCATTGCTTTAATTACATGAAAATGCTCTAGTGTTGTGATGCACTGCTGTTTCCAATTCAGGTACAAGTGTGTTTAAAAGAAGATAAATTTTTCCCAATCAGCCAATTAAACTGGCTACCTGTTACCTCAGCTGAGTTAGTTTAGGAAGTTTACATTGGTTTCTATTACTTGTTTTCAGGTTTTGTTTTGTTTTTTAAAGACATCCTGTATAGCATGTTAAAATCTGAGTTACTTGAGATAAGACTGTTGAGGTTTTCTTTCCCCCTTATTGCAGCTGTTCTCTTTGACAGCAGTAAGGGGAAATAAAAGCAAAAACTGTCTTACCTCATGCTACTTGGCACCATGTAGGTCTATTTAGTTTACACCTTGCAAAGTTTTGGGCTCCCTCTGCAGAATTAAAAGTCCCGAAATGAGGAGTAGTTTCCCCAAGACTCAGAAGAGGCAAACTGTCATAAAGTGCCACTGAAAAGACCTTTCAACACTGCATAATTCATGTAAAAATTGTTTGTTTGCTTTGTTTGTGTAGATTTCTATTTGTGTTTTATGTCATAAAACCTCCTGGAGTTCCCAGTTAATAATGGTAAATAAAGTACAGATAGTTTTGAACTCCTTTTGAGTTTAAAGTTCTCTGCAGATTTAAATCTGGCTAAATATTAAATATTATTCAAAATCATTATTGGGATATCACTTCATACATTATGCTGAGTTACCCACTAAAGAAAAAAAAGCACTTTGAATAGTAAGGAAGACAAATTATTCCTAGAAACCACAGTAACAGGGCATAAGGCATCTGTTTTAAGTCCAAATCCTTAGAACCCTTTACTATATAAAATCTGTCTAAGATTTGATGTGTGATATGATTCCTCCTTCTTCTTAAGCTGCTATTACTCTGACACGGTCGAGGCCCAGATTCACATTTACAGAACTTCTGAACTGACTGAGACTTCAGTTGACCTTGGTTCCATCATTTGCGGTCCAAGAATAGGCAAGTGTTAAGAGAAAACAGATACAGGTACTAGTGAAAGTCATGGAAAAAGCTTTACAAAGGGATAAATTTAAAAAGAAAAAACAAAAACTGTATATTTTGATATAGTTCTGTTGCTTGCTTGTACAGTAAAACAACTGTGTTGTTTTTTTATCAAGAACTTTACCAATGAAATATAAGTTTCTATGTGCAAAAATAACTAGCCCCATGATTAGAAGCAGTATTAGATGTAATTACACAATTATACAATTACCATTTGGATTGTGCTGGTTACATATTTTCCCAGATAGTATTCTGGTTTTTGGCCCTTCATGCAGTGTCTTAGCAATAGTGAAAACGAAAAACTGCCAAGAGAAGGGGGTAGCCAATTCTTCATCATTAAATAAAAAAGTATTTCATATTTAATATTTTGCCCTTTGTAATATAGCACTTTTATTTAACTAGGATGCATCTATGAAATAGCCAAAGTTTTACAAGCAGTTATTAACTTCGTTTGCTGATGGAGTATGTCAACAATACCATCACTTCCCACCCTTCCCCCACAAAACAAGTCCTAAATCTTGTGGCTAAAACCTAATTTATATCAGATTTATGAAATAAAGTATTTTCCTATTATGGTCAAGTAAGTTTGGTTACTGTTCTAGTGATTCTTTCTATGTAATAAGGCAATTACAGTTTCAAGTAATGAAGGCTGATGTAGACTTGAACATAATTATATTTGGGTTATTTTTCATCTGTTTGATCCAGAGGGGGAAAAAGTGTCCCACTATCAGCTAAACTATATGCAAATACGGTTGTATAAAGTTAAGGGTTATAAGGAAACCTCAGTAGAATTACACTAATACTGAAGTTAAAATTAAAAGGATATCCAAGGTGATGATAAAGTGTGTGTTGGTAGTTACTAAAAAAACCTTAGCTGTTATTGCCTTGTATTTCTATCCCTTGTTTCAGGCTTCATGATCCAAGTCTTAGTCCAGGTTTTTTTTGGACATTTGCAATATTTGCCAGTTGTGTTCTGTGTAGTCTGAATTTGCTTTCTGTAGTTGAACAAGCGTCTTAAAAAGTCATTTGTAATTTATTGAATTACTTTCTATGATGTTCTATAGAGCAAATGGAAGTTTAATTATTTTTTATTAAACATATTCTTTGACTACCCGTGATGTCGGCCTCAGTATGTGAAAGTAATGCTGTGTAAGGATTAAACATGGATCTTCCAGCAGCAAAACTCAAGTTTCAGTGCTAAGTTTTAAAACTGAAATTATTCCTAAGACCTTAAGAGAGCCCTACAAACAAGCCAAGGACGTAACACACCTACTGTCCAAGACCATGGTTTATTCTTGTATAATTTTAATGGGAACCAATTGCCTCTAATTCTCTTGTCTTGCAATCAAAACCAGCTGTTATTCCCACTCTTGAGTACTTATGGCTAGAAGAGGAAAGACGGCCTAGGTTCTGATCCAAAAGTTACCTTAATTTTAAATAAGCATGTTGGCAGTGAAGTAAGTACCTTTTCAGTCTTTTTTTTAAAAACTTTGCATTACTTTCCATATCTTTATTAAAGCTTTTAGTTGTGTACACAGCACTTAACTGTTGCATGTATTTCACACAGGGCACAGACATTTCTCCTGAACCCAAGTTGTCTCCTGCTTGTCCAGTACCACCTGGCATTGCATTTGAATGATTCCATGGTATCCTTATTTATTTCATTCTGAGTTTTGTCTTCATATCCTTCTCATTTTATAGCTTCTACAGATCTGTATACAAGTGATGAAAGTTCACATATACACGAGCTCTGTTCTCAACCTCTCTGTTTTTCCTTGGATGTCTTGCAAAATCTCTTAATAGTATTTTTTTATAAAATTAGTTTTAGAATCCAGGCTTCTTGGTTTATAAATTAAAATACAAAGATCTCTTTTTCCATGGAACTATTCCCAAAGAACAGGTGATCTAGGCACTGTATTGGTGGTTAGTTTCTGGCACTCCTTTGAAATTTTTCCAAACAGTATGTGGGGTATGATGATTAGACAAGACTCTTAACTAAGTGTCCAGGGCCAAGTACTGTCATATTTGTTTTATTTTGTCTCAGAAAACTAATTATGCCATGTAACTTAATATATTTTTCATGGATTGCTCAATGTGACAGTGCTGATCACCCATTAAAATAAAGATGTGAAGCTCTAGTGAGAAGAAATGAAACTGATGTTCAGGCTTAATATAAAAAGATCTGCACAGTGGTGTTGCATTAACTTTTTTCTCATGTGCAAGTTACTAACAGCTGTAGTTTTATAAGCAGTTTCTCTTCTATTACACCTATAACTACCTTCCACATGAGCAGGCTTTCAGTGCAATGTGGGATTTACACTGCTGTAGCTGACCAACATTTAAAATTTTACATCTGTGTTGTTGGGACCTTGGGCTGCTGTTGTCTGTAGAGCAGACTAATTGTACTGATGTAGCCACAGGAGTTTACAAAATAACTGTCCTGGCTTATCTAAATGTCCCTAATGTTACACAAACAGGCAGTATGATTTCTTTGTTACATTTAGAGGAAAAGGAAATAAAGATAACAGCTTTCCAAGTTCTTTTTATGATTTTTTTTATTGAATGCTGCCTCCTTTCAGGTTCTCTCATGCAAGGAAGGAAAATGCAATGCCCAAGATCCTCCATGAAGTTAAACTGGAAAATGAGGACTTACTTGCTTTGCCTCCTGTGTGCTTCCAGTGTGAATGAGGCCTCACAGTGCACAATTCTCATTAGTGTTCCAGGTAAGGTCTCATGAATAAAAGGGAGGCTGCTTTGGGAAATCCTTGGGATCCTATGGCAGATACAGTGTCATCATCTAGAGAGATGAGAGCCCTTGCCCTAGTGCTCACCAGAACTGGTAATGGTCCTCACACTGTTTTCTGCTCTCAGACAATAAAAGCATTTGATGCCATGTCACTCTTCTGCTTGAGTGTTTGACCTGTGTGCAGCAGCTCAAAGCAGGGGGCAAGAACATGTTCATGGGAACAGTTTCTGAGACTACAGGACAGTAAAAAATATATGTTACTGGGGGGACTTGGGCTGAGAAGGTGTTTGTGGCTGTTACTTGTCATACTGATAGATCTAGCATGGAGTCCAGTAGTTGAAATTACTCAAATAATTAACCTGCCATATGAGGATACCTCTTTATTATTGCATCTTTTTAATGGAGGAGCAGGAGGGAAAGAGGNATGATTTTTTTTATTGAATGCTGCCTCCTTTCAGGTTCTCTCATGCAAGGAAGGAAAATGCAATGCCCAAGATCCTCCATGAAGTTAAACTGGAAAATGAGGACTTACTTGCTTTGCCTCCTGTGTGCTTCCAGTGTGAATGAGGCCTCACAGTGCACAATTCTCATTAGTGTTCCAGGTAAGGTCTCATGAATAAAAGGGAGGCTGCTTTGGGAAATCCTTGGGATCCTATGGCAGATACAGTGTCATCATCTAGAGAGATGAGAGCCCTTGCCCTAGTGCTCACCAGAACTGGTAATGGTCCTCACACTGTTTTCTGCTCTCAGACAATAAAAGCATTTGATGCCATGTCACTCTTCTGCTTGAGTGTTTGACCTGTGTGCAGCAGCTCAAAGCAGGGGGCAAGAACGTGTTCATGAGGACAGTTTCTGAGACTACGGGACAGTAGAAAATGTATGGTACTGGGGGGCAGCCAAGCAGCTGTGAGGGACTTGGGCTGAGAGGGTGTTTGTGGCTGTTACTTGTCATACTGATAGATCTAGCATGGAGTCCAGTAGTTGAAATTACTCGAATAATTAACCTGCCATATGAGGATACCTCTTGCATCTTTTTAATGGAGGAGCAGGAGGGAAAGAGGGGGGAAGTGGAGAAACAAGTGAAGCTCAGTCTTCCTGGGATAAAAAAGATTTCACTAAAATGTTTCTTGTCTGAAACTTCCAGTACACTATTAAATGAAAATTTTTTTTAAAGGTTGCTGCGCAAGAGCAGTCAAGTTAAACTATTTATTTATGAAGTCTGGATGCATGAAACCATAGCAGAGTACACAGGTGTAATCACAGCATAGTAACCTTCCCTTTAACCTCAGCTCTATCTTTCAACATTGTGAGGGTTTGTTCCTCCTTTTTTTTTTTTTTAAGGAAGGATTTTTAAAGAGTAGATTACTGTTTCTCAGTAGAAATTAAATGCTGTAATAAGTTATTGCTGCTTTGTGTTTTAGTAGATACTGTAAATCTAGCTAAACACAAAAGCCCTACATCATTTATATAGTCTTGGTGGCAGAGAGCTTCCCATCAAGGCTCTGCATATCTCACCAGCAGGAACTTGGCCTCAGTGTGAAATTCAAAGCTCCTCTGTGATATAAAGCAAAGACATAAGATGTTAAATACAGCATACTCATTTTTAATGGTTGTAAGTTCTGGTAGTCTGGGGGGCTGCAGGTTTGGGGGGGACCTTGCTGGCATCACCATCTTCCAGTGCCACCTCGGGCTTTCTGCTGTTCTCAGTGCTGGGTACCGGTGTGTATTTGTGTCCTCAATCGCATCTCAGGTCAGCCAAATCATCTTTTCCTGACATTTCTTTTTTTTTCCCCTGAATCTTTCAGCATTCATGAAATACCAGTAATACAAAATCAAGCCGACAGAGCCAATAAATCACTTTTAATCAAGCGCAGCCTGTTCTACTGATCACTTAATTGACATGTACCTGCTCTTGGACTTAAATCTTATTTTTGGCAGCCTCTCTGCTCCCTTGGGACTTGACCAGAGGGAGCTGTTTCTGCCTTTCTTTCCTACCCCTCACTGCCTGTGTACAGCCCGTACCCCGCAATGTGTGTGTGCACCCTGCCCTGCACTGTGTGTATATTTGTATATATCTGTGAATGTATTTGTGTACAGCCCGTGCCCTGCACTGTGTGTGTGTGCACACCCTGCCCTGCACTCTCTGTGTATATATTTGTGTATATTTGTGTGCACCNCCGTGCCCCGTACTGTGTGTGTATATTTGTGTACATATTTGTGTACAGCCCGTGCCCCGCACTGTGTGTGTATATTTGTGTATATTTGTGTATATGTCAGTGTGCAGCCCGTCCCCCGCGCTGTCTGTGTGTACATTTGTATATATTCGTGTACCTGTTTGTGTGTGTATTTGTGTTCAGCCCCTCGGGCACTGATCGCTCCCTGCCCGTGCCGGGCTCCCCTCACGGCCCCAGCCCCGCCCCTCGCCGGGCGCGCTCCCGCGGGGCCC
>VZTB01016897.1:837765-854713 GCA_013397245.1 Thryothorus ludovicianus | reverse complement strand
GAGGAGCTCTGCAGGAGCCTCAACATGGACGAGCGCGCCCGCGCCGAGGCCTGGCTGAGCTACCAGAGCATGAGGCGCAACTACACCCTGGAGGTGAGGGAGGGGTGACGGGGCCGCGGGCGGCCCGGGGGGAGCGCGGCGGGAGGCGGCGGTGAAGTGCGGAGGGAAGGGACGGCGGTGGGGGCGCGGCGGCCTCTCCGTCGCAGCGCCCGGGCGGCCGGGAATAGCCATCGCGATGGGCAGTAGTCATAGCGGCCGAAAGGTGTGGGACATGGCACAGCCCCCGTGGCTGGGGTCCGTGGGCTCCCAGCGGCTCGGCCGGGGAGGGGCACCGGGGCCTCCGGCCGCGNCGGCACAGGGGCCTCGGCCAGCGCCGCCCTCAGCCGCGCGGGGCCCGCCGAGATGCCCGGCGCAGGTGTGATCGCATTTGATCGCATTTGTTTGTTACATTCGAGGGATTGCGAGCCGCGGCACGGCCCGGGCTGGGACTGAAGGGTAAAAGGTGAAGGGTAAATGGTGCAGGGTTGGTCGCGTCGTTCTTCAAAACAGGAACACGCGGTGACGCGCCCGGGAGCTTCGGAAGCGCCTTTTATCGATGCCTGCCTTTGGCGAAGGTGGCGCCTGTGATAACCCTGGGCAGCCCCCGGCGCTGCCCGGGCGGCTCTCGGGGCCGGGCCGGGTGTGCGGGACGGGCGAGCCCCGCTCCGGCAGCGCCTCTCGCAGCGCGTACAGCGATGCTCGAACCAGCCTTGCCTTGCCCCGAGCGTCTGCGCTCAGCCGGGCCCTCGGAGCCCGACAAAACCACACCACGGAGTTCAGTTGGGCCCCTTGATTTACCCGTCTTTTTTTTCTACTGTAATGTTACTGTTTGATCAAAGACGGAGAATAAACTTGCGAGTGCTTATTAGAATTAATTTCTGTCTTTAGGTACCAGATTGAATAATTGTTCTGCTGTGTAATACAGAGCAAAATGGAAGCGATGTTTTTCTTTTCCTACTGTCCGTTAAGGGCAGAAGAATGTTTTGATTACAAGAACTGTAGCCCTTTTTTCCTTTTAAATCCAAGCAGTACAAAATGCTGTAGAATGTACTTTAAATATATTTTCTTATACTCAAAATACATTTTGCCCTTTGAGTCAAATGTGAAATTTATAATGTTAACTAGTAAGTTTAGTTTCGATGCAGTTCAGTGCTCTATTTAGCACCTGTTTCGTTGCAGTTAAAAACCCAAAGCACAACAGAATTTTGAAGCAGCGAATGAACTTTCTCGCTGGTTGAACTTCATCTGTTCAGGACATAGTGTTTCTCCCCGATGTTGGGGTTGCTGAAAAGCATGTTTTGCTTTTCAGTGAGTGTTTAGATGCCTGATGTTTTGATTCACAGGGAAATGACATGCATTGGCTGGCTTGTGCCTTGTACGTGGCTTGCAGGAAAGCAATCCCAACTGTGAGCAGAGGAACAGCGGAAGGAAATTATGTATCCTTAACCAGAATCCTGCGCTGTTCAGACCAAAGGTAACTTTTATTCTTGCTGATTTTTAAGCACTTAAAAACTCTCAGGGTGTGCTTATCACCTCGTGAAATTGGAAATATAGAATAAAAGCTAAATGTGTTTGTTTCCTGCTTTTGAAGATAGACTTTGTATCCCTGGAATGTTTGTGTTATAGCTCACTGCCACAGAAGTAGGGCAGCTCCTTTGGCACAGTACTATGTTCATAAAAACACTGGCTTGCAAAATAAGAGATTGACTTCCTTCACTCAAAGGAGAAAGAAGCCAGTCACTGAAGAACAGTCCATTTTTGGGCTGTTCAAAGTGTGAACTTCTCATGTGAGGAACCATTTGTAGTTTGCTGTGAAAATGTTCCCAAGATTTATCTTCATTTTTCCATACGAAAACATCACTTTTCACGTGTTCTTGCTAAAGTCACTAAATGAGGTCAGAATCTGATGAATAACTTTGTGTCAAATGTTTATGTCCATAAAGTAATAAAGTTTCTGAAACAATTTTTATTTATTAGCAATCCCATTGTTTTCTAAAAATGCTAAAGATTGTCAGAAAGAAAAAAGAAAGAATGTTCTTATGTATTTTTTATCCCATTTCCTCTACTGTTGAAGCATTGCTGTTAATTTGCAAAATAATAATGCAAAATTGTTCCTCTATAAGCTTTTGTTTTCTCAACCAAAAATTGAGGGAATTGAATGAATTGATTTGGATAAATTGTTTCTATGATCTGGGCTATGAAGACTAATAACACTGAAAAAGAAGATGTAGATAAAGAAGCAGAAAAGGAATTAAAGCCAAATTTGTAAAGTGCAATTTGCTAAAACTGAAGAGATTTTTCATACTTTGTAGAATATTCTTAGCGCTGTAGATCTCAGAGATTGTTTTATTTAAATTAATAAATTGTTCAGGTAAAAGAGGGTAGTCTGATTTCAGAATAATCTAACTGTTGGAGTTGATTTTGTCTTTGTGAGAAGATGCCAGACCTGTAAGTACATAGTTAACGTGGTTATCAGCTGAGGATCTAAAAATATTTCACGAGCTGTCTGAGCTCATCCATGTTTATGGGTGAGGGACTGGCTCTGAGTTCATTGTCGTGTTTGCAATGCCACCATTTCAGCAGTAGTTTGGGCAGAAGAAATTGCACTTTTGTTGAAAATGTAGAGTTTATTTCTGCAGGAAAAACAAATGGCCCTTCTGATTTAACCCGTTTGGTGTTTCCAGCTTGATCGAGTTCTTTAACAAGATGAAGAAGTGGGAGGACATGGCAAATCTGCCCTCCCAGTTCAGAGAGCGAACTGAGAGACTGGAGAGAAACTTCACTGTTTCTGCAGTCATTTTTAAGAAGTATGAGCCCATTTTTCAGGACATTTTCAGGTATCCTCAAGAAGATCAACCTCGTCAACAGAGAGGAAGAAAACAGAGGTGGGTTTCTGTTTTTCCAGACTGATTTTAGAGCATTGCTTTAGTGAAAATATAATGGCATTTCTTGGTTGTTTTAGACTGTATTTTCATAGTTGTTGTTTATAGTATCAGAGTTGGTTTGTCCTTGCTTGCAGTAAATTTTTAATCTCTTTCAGTTTCAGATCTGACAGGGGCAGGAAATCCCAAAGCTGCTGAGTTTCTGATGATTTGGAGGATGGGGGAGAGGGGATAGGTTTCAATCAGCCTGTAGGCGAGGGAAGCTCTAGTGTTGCAAAGATGGGAAAGACAGGAAGAGTTTGATCCTTTCATGATCTGCAAGGCTTTAACAACTCTGCTTTAATAACTACTGCTCAGTCTGTTTCACTGTCCAGTAACTCCCATGGATCTCTTCATAGCTGCAGATCTTGTGGATATTTTACTTTATAGTAGAAGCTTTGTTTCTTTGTTACTGTTTGTATTTGGAGTGCTGTGGAATTGAACTTGCAGGCTGAGAGGGGTTCCAGTTACACTAACCCTCCTTCAGGTTTTGTGCATCTTCCTGTGTTTCCATTAGTCAGGGTTTTGTGGGAAGGGTGTAAGATTTTGGCCACACTGTAGTAAAGCTTGATTTTCTCTTTGAATTAGTGACTCTTGTATGATGTTTTATCAGTTTTGATTCACTTGGCTTATTGTCTTTTTGCTGTGTTTTCCTCCAAAAGACGACAACCATGTACTGTGACCGAAGTTTTCCAGTTTTGCTGGGTGCTGTTTGTTCATGCAAAAGGTAAGGGGCCTGAAAGGGACTAAATACAGCAGACATAGTTTTGTTAGTCATTATTTTACCTCAGTCCTTAAAGCACCCAGTAGGTGCAGTGTACTTATAACCTTTATTGTAAGAGCAGCCTTAAAGCTTATAAGGACAGTAGAGAATTTTGGATGTTTTCTTGATAGTGACTGTTGGGAGAAAAAAAAGGAAGGAATAGGATTAAATCCTCCTAGGCTCCTTTTAGGCTCCAGTTGTTCAGTCATAACACATATAGTCTGAAATGTTTCCTCATCAAATCTGTGTCCTCAAAAGTTTCCACATCCCTAGGCCTTGTTTCAAGTCCTGCTTTGATGAGGGTTCACTGTGAGTGATGTATAGGTAGGGTAGTGCTTTCCCCTACTTAGTGGGGAAAGTAAAAAGACAGGATTGATATTCCACGTGGAAAGAGCATCATGGAGGTTCAGATACACTGATAATGTCCAATAACTTGATTTTTTTTTTCATAATATAACAACTATTAGAGGAAAACCAATATTTTGATTTCTTCAAGGAGAAGGCTAAAAGGAATTTTGTTTTGCTTGGGAGTGTGTGGTGGGATGTGTTTTTTTAAATTTCAAAGTGAATCACTGTTAAGATTCCTGCAGTGTGCTGTGATTTCCTTAGCTGGATGATTTTGAGGCTAGGACAGAGTAGGCTGTGGCAATATTGAACAGCCTGGCACTTATTTTGTTCAGCACAGAACTTTGTTTACCAAGCACCACATCCCTGCACCACGGTCAGGAGGGGTGTGCTGGGGCACACCTGCTGCACTGAGCACCCCATCCTGTGAGGAAGATGCCTTTTTGTAAGGATGCAAATTCCACCTTATTGGGCAAGAGAAGTCTTTCCTAAAGAAGTTTGATGCTTTCAGCCTGAAACACAGCATGATTTCAACCACTGAGCCCAGAGCAGAGTTAGTACTGTGCTGATTTCCAGTCAGTCAGGGCTTCACTTCCTTAGCACAGGTGGGCAGCTGAGAGTCAGTAGGTCAGTCTTGGGAAATAATGGGTTTTTCTTTTCCCTTCTTCTTTTTTCTTTCTTTTTTCTTTTCTCTTCTTTTCCCTTCTGTGGGAAAACTGGATGGTTGACAAGGGGCAGAGGGGCTTTATGAGTGTTTCTGCTGTGAAGTTATTGACTGATATGTTTGTATCACGGATTGATTTCATGTTCATTTCAGCCATGGGAACCAACCCTGGGGGGAACACCGTGTTGGTAACACACCTTGAACTTTACAAGGAAAAGAAAAAATTACAGTGCATAGAAGCTGTAAGGTTACTAAGTGATTCTTAAACTGTGGCAGCACAGAAATGGAAACTGAGTGTTGACTGTTAAGGCATGAGGTGTTGGTGTGAGGTTTTGTGCTGTGTGGTTTGGGGTGGGCAGTAAATCCTTATCACAGCAACCACACAGCAGTGGCAGGCCCAGGCTTGTCCTGCAGCCCATTGCCTTCAGCTCATGCACTGCACACTGAGGGAGCCCCTGTTAGTGGGACTGCACTGCAGCAGACTCTGTAAGAATTGCTCTTCAAACTCTTTTATTTGTTTCTTTAAAACTGAAGGGGAAAAAAATCTGTTCTTTTATTATTTGGTACAAGGTTGTGAAAGGGAGCCTTGTTTGAAATGTCAGTCACAAAAAATTACTATGGAACTACTGGCACTGTGAAATTATATTTATTTTTGTGCTGACAGTAAGAATTGCCATGGTAGTTGTCCTGGTTGTGATGTTGAACCTGTGTTATTACAGTTACTTTGAGAATTTTATTGATTAAAGGTTTTCTAATAGTATTTAGGATTTTCATTGCTTTGCTGTGAGCCTTTAATGATTTGGAAATAACGGATAAGTGGATAAAGTTAATTAAAATTTCACCTAGCACTCATTATTTTAAATAGTTTAAATAATCTGCATTTAAGTTATTTTTCTTGTAACAAACATGGAACCAGAAAATAACATAAATTGTATGTTACTGGTAAAAAATAACAGCATAATTGAGAAAAATTCTCTAATCATATATCCATTTCAATTTATTCCAAATGAGTTTATTACTATGTGATAGATTTCTTCAATAATTTAAGCCTATTCTTCAGAGTGGGCTCAGCTAAGTGATTTGGAGCTTCCCTGAGAAAAAAGGGGGGCTGGAAAGAGTGGAAGAGTTACTAGTATTTAGGGAGT
The DNA here is from genome assembly GCA_013397245.1 of Thryothorus ludovicianus. NCBI lineage: Eukaryota > Metazoa > Chordata > Aves > Passeriformes > Certhiidae > Thryothorus > Thryothorus ludovicianus. The sequence continues at coordinate 848,836 of VZTB01016897.1, read as the reverse complement.
AATAGCAACCTCATGCTATGCATGTGAAGTAACAGAGTTGTGATTTATGTTATTGTTTAATTGTATAATTTATGTTACCAAGCTGTTTTTAGCTATGGCCACTCCTCTAGAGGAATATGAGTTCAGTAAAAGAGTAATGTTCAACTCTGAGTGTAATCATTGTGAAAGGTGTTAAAAGAGTCAAGATGTTACAAGGACTCTTTTCTGCAGGAAAATGATAGATAAAAAATATTTAATAAAGCAGGTCAGAGATAGGCACATTTTAGCTCTTCTGTAAAGCACAAGAGAAATGAAGTTATATTTATTACTGTTTATAATGAGTATGCCCCCAGCAAATTTTTCGCAAGAAAACAGATTGTTAGAAAAATGTGACCTGGAGTTAAGTACAGGTTTGTTCTGGGAGTGAGGGGCAGGGGCTGAAGGAGGAGGCAGTTTTTAGGCCATCTGAAAACCTGGGTCCAGCCTTGCCAAAGTTACAGCTATTTGCAGCTGTTTTTTGCAATGCAAAGTTGGGGAAAGGGGAAAAGGTGACTCTCAGAACCCATTCTACCCCTCCTTGGCCTTCAGAGCAGAATTTGCTGCAGGCAGGTGCAGTGGGAATCCAGTGCAGGACGTGACTCTGCCAGGCAGTGGAGTGGGGCTGGTGCTGCCACAGTGATGGATGCACATTTTTCTTCCTTGAGGCAGTTTGCATTATACAGTTTGTGCTGTATTTATGCACTGGTTAATGAGATTACTGTGAATGAGGGAGCAGAAACAGCTTCTTTATCAACATTTTGGTAAGGTTTGGTTTCAAAACAGCACAATATATTTGAGTTCCTTTACAATTGTTGTTGTTCCTGAAAAAATATTTTATATTTGTTATGTGTTATTGTGAGTCTGCTTTGCTGCCTGTGTTGCTATCCAGGTACTTACAGTCAGCAAAGTCTGTTTGCAGGATTCCATTTTTGATTGTAATACAAACATCATCAGTCTCTTGGTTAAAAAATTCTTAAATTCTTGCTAATTTTTTGTCTTATATCTTTCTAATATTACAGGAAATTTTCCTATGATCAGTGATGACTTGGTCAATTCCTACCATCTCTTGTTATGTGCTTTGGATCTTGTGTATGGAAATGCTCTGCAGTGTCCAAACCGTAAAGAACTCCTGAATCCCAATTTTAAGGGTATGTTGAAAAAAAGAAGTTGATTTGAAATACATGAGAATTACTATTTTCTATGTCTGGCTACACAGTTCCATTCCTAATGTAGTATGTAATAACAGACTAGTGAATTTTGTCAATAATACATTAGGTCAAGAATTTGATGTACTGTGGAAACACCCTTGAAGGAAGTTGCAGAGTAATACTTCGGGTTAATGAGGGTTTAATGTCAGTGAAAAAGTGCATAATGATACAGCCACGGCTGGACACAGTGAGACTGGAATGTTCTGTGATGCAGCAGTTCAGAAAGACCCAGGGCTCAAATGGGAGATTTGTTTCTCATTTCTGGATTGCTGCTGTTCTCTTTCTGAAGAGAGCGGAAGTGTGGGTTGACTTGATAACCACAAATTCAAATGAATGGTGAGAAGTTACCATTGAATTTCTGATGTAACTTTTCCCAAGCTTGCACTTTATTTTCAGTGCTTTACAGGCCTTCACTTGTAGTGCTTTGGATGTGATCTGGGACCATTATCTCAAATAAATAGTGTAGTTCACCTGTGTTTGATTTTTTTCTTATTAGAATTGATATATGTAATTTTTATCACTCAGTAATTAATGTTTTTAAATCTCTAACTCAAAATTTGCTTTTGTTAACGTTACCCAGTTGAGTGGGCATTATGTAATTAGTAGTTCTTTCAAGGGAACTAATTAGTTTGCTGTTTTAATTTCCTACTACCCTGACTACACAGCATAGAATTTAAGCTTAATAAGAAAGCAGGATATGGATTTGCAAAATTAAATCATACAATATTCTGAATTGTAGGTCTACCTGAAGACTTCCATAGTAAGGATTATAAAGTATCATCTGATCCCCCCTGCATCATTGAAAAGCTGTGTTCTTTACATTATGGATTAGTTTTAGAAGCAAAAGGTATAAAGGAGCATTTTTGGAAGCCATATATTCGGAAGCTTTTTGATAAAAAGGTTGGTCAGTAAATTTGTAATGTAGAAAAATCTCTCCTTACTTATTACCTTCAAAACCTTTACAAGAAATGAAATGTCCACCCTTTGCTCTTAAATGTCTTACAGCTTTTAAAAGGAAAAGATGAAAATCTGACGGGATTTCTAGATCCTGGGAACTTTGGAGACAGTGTGTAAGTCCCTGTTTGTTGGTTTGCCTGAGTGTCCCTCTGTGGCCCTTGATTCCTGTCTGAGCACTGGTGGCAGCCATGCCCTGTGTGCCCAGTAAAGACCAGCCAGCAGCTGCCTGCTGCTCCTGGCACAGGAGGGGAATGGTGCTTTGGGTTGCTGTTACCTGATGTCTGCTTTTATTCTTATGTCTCTCCTTCCTGGATCTTTTATGTGTGTGTGTGTGTAACTCAGAGTTATGAAAAGGTTGTGGGAGCACATTGAGTAGGAAATGAGAGGGGAAAAAATGGGTTTGGTGGTGTTTAGAGATATTTGTGGGTAGGGCTTACTTTGATTCAATGATAATAAAAACCACAGTGTAGTTTATGATATGTTGCTGTGTAAATTTTGAGGTGTTTCCAGGAAGTAGGAATTCTCAGTATTTTAGTGTGTTCTTCCTGCAGCTGGATAAATGGCAGGGCATCAGACATAGGGAAAATAATGTCCTTGCCACTGTCATGTTTCAGGTACTGTAGATCTTAAAGGAGCTTCAGTGGGAGTCAAAAGAAATCTGAGGTACTTCCTGCAGGCCAGAACTGAGTTCAGTGTGTGAGCAGATGAACACAGCAGGCTGAATAAAGGGGGTTTGTGTGTCTCTCCTTTGTGCTGTAGCAAAGCCATCAACAAGGCCTATGAGGAGTATGTTCTGTCCGTGGGGAATCTCGATGAGCGCATTTTCCTCGGCGAGGATGCGGATGAAGAAATTGGAACTCTCACGAGGTGCTTAAACACACCTTCAGGAGTGGAAACTGCTGAAAGGGTACAAGTGAAGCACAATTTGCAGCAGCATTTTGACAGGGTGAGTATGGCATGGTCTGTGTTGCTGTTTATATTTGCCACCCTCCCTGGCTGCCTGTGGAGACAGAAATAGAACATGCCTCAGAGTGTGGGGAGAAAATGGGAGCTGGACTTCATGGTGAAGCCTGCAATGTGTTTGTTAAAAGAAGTTCATGTATGGTTAGGTAATTAGAAGATGCATTGATTTTGCTGGGTGCTAATTGAAGGAATATCCTTGGTGTTACATTAGTTTAATGTGATGGCTTGATCTGGTGCAAATAAACTGAAATGCTGATCAGAAGGACTTGTGTTAAAGGTGAAAGCTGCTGAAAGGAAACCCTGGCTCAGAACACTTTTGCTAGGAGCTACAGCTACCTTTTGTTACTTGGGCTAGAAAGGGATACTGGGGTTAGGGAGGGATTTTTGAGATTGGTTTATTCCAGCATCTGCATTTCAGCACAGGTCCCATCCCCTCTGTTTGTACAGAACTCTTTGATACAAACATCTGAGCAACCCAGACAAATTCTTCATTGCTGGCTCTTACCTGAGTCATGGTCTGGTTTGGCCTGTTTGATTAGGAGCCATTTTTTTCCATAACACAGAGTAAGAGTTCTGCAGATTGATGTTTCTGGGTTATGACCTTTATCAAAGTTTGTAGCAGAGTGCATGTATATGTATATATATGTGGTTATTTTTTTATTTTCAGTCCAAATCACTCAGGATCACAACCCCCCTTACTGGCCGCAAGTACATTAAAGAGAGCAACCCATACGTGACTCCTGTTTCCATAGCAACCTACAGCCTGAGCCGCCTGCACACCATGCTGGCAGGGCTGAAGAATGCCCCCAGTGAGAATCTGGAGCAAATACTCAGGTAAATTGGGTGTTTAACCAAATAATCTTATTTTCTATTCTAGTTTTAATAGCAAACATTAATGCTGAAGAGTGTAATTTAAAATGTGAGCCAGTCTTTTAGTACTGGAGTAGAATGGAATCCAGAGACATTTACATTTTGAAGGATTTTTTTCTTTATTTAGACTCATCTGTCCTTAGAGATTAATGAACACCCACCATCTAAAACCCAGAAGTTGTGAGATTCTCTAATCACAAATTGCCAGTATAAAATTTTCAGGACTTTTTCCTGCTTAACAAGTGGCACTACCTAGGAAATCACTCCATACTGTAGGAGAAGCAAACCAAACTTTATTCTTCATGTGGATAAACTCTTTTACAGTTAGACACTTTTGGGTCTGTTTGTATTCCTGTGCAATATATTTCTATTTTTTTTAATGCTTTCAACCTATGAAAAAATAAGGTGTTTTTTGTCTTAGTAGGAATAGTATTTTGAAAATGTTTAGTTTTCATTTTCAGGTCATGCTCCAGAGATCCTTCTCAATCCATTGCAAACAGAGTAAAAGAAATGCATGAAGTATTCTGTCAGAGCACTCAGTCTGAAGGAGAATTCAGTAATTTTTCCAAAGGTGAGAAACATTTTGCTTATCCATAAAATGCCTGTAAACACATCCATCTCTCATAATTAAGTTTCACATACAGGTTATACTTTAGCACAAGTGTCTTTTCTACTTCTCTTTCCTTTTCCTATGTTCTTAAGATAGAGCAAATTTCAGTGCTATGTAAAATTTTATCATTACCTTAGCTTGAATCACTGAAATTTGATCATACTTTCAGCACTAGATAAGTGAAATGAACAGGATTTCTAAGTGTACCACTTTTTCTCTCAAATATAAGAATATTAGTGATGGCATGGATTTCTGTGCTGGTAAGGAAAATCTGAGTAACTGTGGTCTTTAAAAACCCAACAGCAACTTTGGCTTACATATGAGGATGGATTAGTATAGGTATTAACATCCTGCCAATATAAACACAAAAACATGATTTGCAAAATAGTCTTGATATCTGAAGTGCCTGAAGATGGCACTGAATAAAAGGAAGATGCTTTTCACCTTGTTTCTTAATAAGGCCTTCCTTTGTTCTTGTCAGCTTGGTTGCATCAGTGCTTTTTGTTGCACAGTGCCAGGTGGATCCATGCAGGTGCATTTCCTGAATTTGGGTTGTGTCTATTACAGCACTGTTAAGGATTGTTCTTATACATGGCAATGTGACCAAAATCTGGGGTCAGTAGCAAATTCCTCTGCTCTGCATTCAGGAGCCAGTGCAGTGTAGGAGGAGGATTCCTACATTAACTTTTAACAGAAGTTAATGGTTTAGTCCTGAAAGTATTGTGTCCAGAGCAGCACAGAAATCCACACAAGCTACTGTTGCATTTCTGTATCTGTTGATGAAGAGTATAATACTTTTTATTGCATTTAACAATATTGCTTCTATTTACATTTCCTGCAGATGTTGCTAGTAAACATTTCCGTCGTGCTGAGACACTCTACTACAAGGTTCTGGAGTCAGTCATTGAGGAAGAGAGGAAGAGACTGGGAGACACTGACTTATCTGTAAGGAAAACTCATCAAAGGGTTCCTCACTTTTAAAGTTGGACCTGCAAAAAAAGAACACAGATGTAGAGCAGAATTGTCAGCTATTTAAAATGAGGGTAAATCTCTGAGAAGAACCTTGTAAGTACACCTGAATGGAAGAAAAAAGGCTCAAGAAATTGTGTTTGCAAACACAAAGATTAAATGAAAGTTTTAATGAGTAAAGATAGCTCATTTTGAACTCTGTTCTTTCCCTTCAAAAACAGCTTCACATTTTGTAAGCTTGAGAATCTTGCTGTTGAGACAATAAAAAGTTTTTTATTGTTCTATAGTTACACTGTAAAATAAGCTTTAACTTTTGTAACTCTTGCAGGCAATACTGGAGCAAGATGTGTTTCACAGGTCTCTGCTGGCATGTTGCCTGGAGATCATTACCTTTACATACAACCCACCTGGAAACTTCCCATTCGTCACTGAAATATTTGACATTCCAGTTTATCATTTTTACAAGGTAATGTGTTTGATAGCTAGAAATGCTTACAAAGTTGAGTGCTCATTGACCTGTATGACAGCCTAGCATTGAGTCATTGTGGTGCAGCCTTCTTATTTCTAATAGTCTCTTCCTTGAAAATCAAGCATTGGAATTAGATCTTTGTTTAAGAATGAATCTATGAAACAAGTTCATTATGTTGATTATAATTATCCACTGCACAGGTAATTGAGGTTTTGATTAGAGCAGAGGATGGCCTTTGTCGGGAAGTGGTGAAACACCTGAACCACATTGAAGAGCAGATCCTGGAAAGTATGGCTTGGAAACGGGAATCTGTACTGTGGGACAGGATCCGAGAGAACGAAAACAAAGTTCCTACTTGTGAGGAGGTGAGCACATCTTCCTGTGTTACAGCTCTCTTAATGAGACAGGATGGCAGAGAGGACTTTGTACCCTCAAGGAGAGGCCTTACATGTCCCATCCCAGCCCATCAGTGCAGGGAAGGCAGCAATGTGCTGTGTGCTCTGCCCTGGTCAGGCTCATCTCTGTGGAGACATTTGCAACAGAAACAGGCAGCAGAGGTAATTCTCACCCAGTATTTATCCAGTACTTTATTGGTGTAGAAGAACAGTGAACAAAAGGGTCAGGCAGGGAAGGTTTGGACCAATAACACTTGGAAAGATTATGAGACATGAAACGTGAAAAGTACACACAGCAGCCACAGAAGCTGTGTGTATCCCAGTGTGTGATCCAGAGCAGCACAATCACTACTCACTACTGGTTTTGTTGTGCTTAGGGTAAGTTTGTCACTTTTCTTGTTATTTTTCCACAAAGTTTAGCTGTTCAAAATTTGTAGTGCAGTAGCTTTTAAAATTTTTCTGTGTAGTTAATGTGTGATACAGACTCTAATAAAAGGATAAATATTTTAGGTAATGCCACCTCAGTACTTTGAGAGATCTGCTGGGAGCAGTGTTGTAGGGTCACCATTGACACCACGGCGACTAAACGAGGTGCGTGCTGAGAGTGGAGGACTGGCAAAAGGTAAGATATTTTTAAAGCAGAACATGCTGTACATTGCTACTTAGATTGAATTACATAAGGGACAGGAAGCTGCTTTAATGCCACTGTACAGTCAACTGCAAACACATTGGTAAAGGGTATTTGTATTGCAACTCAGGGTTGCATCCGAGGTCTGAGACTGATGGATTCATCACATCAGTGTGAACAAGAGTGCTCTGAGAGGGTGTTCTCAGGTGATGGATATGAACAGCATGTGTATGTTTGTGTTAAACAGTGTTTATACATGCACACACAGCCTACACTCTAATTGGTTTGCGTTATTGTTATACTAGAAAAGAAACTCCACTATATACTATGTGATATCTCAAACTTTTTGCACTAGGAAAAAATATAATACATGAATTTAGAAAAATATTAAACACAGCATTATTGAAGATAAGTCATCGCTAAAAGCAATCTGTATTTTTAAATTGTTTTTCCTGAAGAGCTTTAGTGACATGATTTGGTTTGCATTAGATTTCCATCACCTATCTGTAGAACAAGGGACTATAAACCAAGAGTTCAGTACGTATGTGTGTGTGTTTTTCCTCCCCAGGCCTGTCGTCCCCTCCAGCCAGCCTGTACGACAGGTACAGCTCCCCCACAGCCAACCCCACGCGGCGGCGCCTGTTCGCCGACAGTGACAGCGCCCCCGAGGGCGGCCCCGCGGGCAGGGGGCCCCCCCAGCCCGTGGTGAGCACCGTGCCTGTGCAGAACATGAGCCCCGAGGCTGTGTCTGTGACCCCCGTGCCTGGCCAGACCCTGGTGACAGTGGCAACAGCCACTGTGACGGCCAACAACGGGCAGACGGTGACAATACCTGTGCAAGGTGAGGGCAAAGCTGCAGCACCAGGGGGACAGCTGCATTACTGTGAAAACCTTACTTCAGCTTCATTGTCTTCTTGTCTCGTGAGGAAGTTTCCAAAGTGTTTTTGATTAAACTATTTCATGTATAATATACTGAATGTCTAGTTATAAGTAGCTAATAAAAGAAATACTGAATTATTTTCAAAAACTCAAAACCACACACACACACACACGTCCCTCACACAGCTTGCTCTTATTTCACTCTTTTTGTTACATTACAGGTATTGCAAATGAAAATGGAGGAATAACTTTCTTCCCAGTCCAGGTCAATGTGGGTGCCCAGCCCCAGGCTGTGTCTGGGCCCATGCAGCCCCTGAGTGCCCAGACTCTGGCTGGCACCCTGAACCCTCCGCTGGCTGGGGCAGCGCTGCAGCTGCCAGGCCCAGTAACTGTGCAGCAAATCTCCCCTGGAGAGCAGAGACAGAGCCAGCACCTCAGTGCCACGGCCCTCCGGCCCCGCAAGATGGGCTCACTAGCACTGTTCTTCAGAAAGGTACTTCCTCAGCTAAGTTTTCTTTGCTTAGCTTTTATTTTTGTAAACTTGCAGTAATTTTAAAAATACATGCTTACTGGTTGTAATAATGAGGGAATATTACATTTAATCTATGCCTTGATTATACATACACACCTGAAGAATAGTTTCTCCTGCAGGCCACTTCTCACTAGCAGAGGAGTGTGCCAGCACATCAGGATGTGGAAATAGATTCTGTATTTGGCCAGCAGGTTCTTAAGGTGTCCCTTTTCTTGCAGGCTCTTCCAAAGAAAGAGTTTCACTTTTGAGACTTTCTGGTTTATTCAATACAGGGGTTGTTGTAGGCAATGCAGTGCCCTTTGCTCAGGACAGCTTAGAATTCAAGCTTCTTAAATTATTTTCTTAGCACTGACACCAGTACTGAGAATGTCTGTGCCTTGTAGGCAAAAAAGTTAAATTTGAATTTAGTTATTCTTCTCTTGGCTGAGCATTTGCACAAGCTCTGCAGGTGTGCAAGTGTGAGTTACTCTTTTTGCTGGGTCAGAAAAGCAGTGTTGCTGTGGCCCTGAGCACAGTGTCCAATGTCACAGGTGTATCACTTGGCCAGTGTTCGTCTGAGGGACCTCTGTGCCAAACTTGATGTGTCTGATGAGCTGCGCCAGAAGATCTGGACGTGCTTTGAGTACTCCTTGGTGCACTGCCCTGAAATCATGATGGACAGACACCTGGACCAGCTGCTGATGTGTGCCATCTATGTCATGACTAAGGTAAAATAGGAACAAAGAAAAAGCAAGCAAAAAACTCCTTTAATACTTAATATTCCCAATACTACTTCCTCAAAAAACCCCAAACCAACAATCACACGCAAGCACTCCAAGACAAACAAAAGACCCAAAAAGCTGCAGCAAACCAGAATCTTTTCTGTCCACCCTCCTTAGGTTACTAATGAAGACAGATCATTCCAGAACATCATGCGCTGCTACCGGACACAGCCGCAGGCCAAGAGTCACGTGAGCACAGTCACTGTTGAACCATGTGGCATCTGGTTTATTAAATGCCTTCATTCTGTTTGGGGAACAGATCACTTGGCAAAGCAACATCAGTACTAAGGGGATGCAGTCTATGAACCATTCTCAAAAGAGATCAGTCATATCCAAAATCCTGCACTACTGAAAGCTTTTTATGCTAAACTGTACCTAAAATAGAAAATGTTCTTTACTTAAAACCTAAGGGGGCAGTTATTCCTCTTAGGGGAATGTATCTTGGGGCTGTATGTGTGGTACACAGTGAAGCTGTGGCACGCAGGCTGTGCCCTGTGACCTCCCTGTCCCTGCAGGTCTATCGCAGCGTGCTCATCAAGGGCCGCCGCCGCCGCCACTCGGGCAGCAGTGACAGCAGCAGCCAGCAGAACTCACCCACAGACAGGAGCAAGGACAGAAACAAAGAAAGGAGTGAGTGATTCCAAATGCCAGGTGTTCGGGTTTAATTCCATTTCCAAAACTGTGTGTGTAAGCTAAGAGTTGGAGTTTGTGTTGTTTCACCCCACACAGTTCCTCCTTTGGTAAGCTTAGACACAATTAAGAATACATTGATAACATTTGAGTTGCTCTAATTGCAACCCACTCTGACAGTTTCAAATTCCTCCCCACGTGCACTTACCTTGGGAATTTGCTGTGCTGGCCTGAGCTCTGAATTCAGCTCACACACCAAAGGACTTTGGAGTCTTTGCAGAGTGAGGAAATCTGGGCTAGCCCAGGTTCACAGTTACTCTTATCACAACCACAGACCTGTAGCAGTTTCTTTTGTAGCACTGTCTGTCTGCAGAAGCAGGAACACCACCCACAGCATTGATTTCAGCATAGCTGACAGCTCTGAGGATTCTTCCCTTGATATGTGAACTGACACATTTTCCTTGAATTGACTTTTATCAAGGAAACTAAAGAAGTGATGCTGTGTATTCCTACCCACATTTTCAAGGTATTTAATAGATGATGGTATAAGCAGTAGGTATTAATATTTTCTGTCAGAGGGAGGTGGCAGGAAGGGAAGACAAAAAACTACATATATTTTGCAACTTCCCACATTAAAGGAGCAGGAAGTAAGGCCAAGCCAAGTATTTCTCCTACTGACAGAAAAAGACTGCCATTCTTAATTTGAAATGGTGCCAGGTGGCAACAAGAAAGCACTCCTGCTAAAAGTCTAACAAAAATGCTGAAAAATTGAGTTTCAGCTCTTTTTATATTGTCATGCAACTCAGCTCCTACAGCAAACCCTTTGCTGTTTATCCAGTAAGAAGTTAGAAATCAACAAAGCTTCTGTGTAAGGGACAACGCTCAGGAATCAAACAGGCATCAGTGCTGGTGGCAGCAGGTTCCCAGTCCCTGTTTGAGGGTGGCTGGCTGTGTGTGTGCAGGAGTGGCTGTGGCCGTGCCCTGTGTCCCTGTGCCCGTGCCTTGTGTCCCTGTGTCCGTGTGGCTGTGCCCTGTGTCCCTGTGTCCCTGTGCCCTGTCCCCGTGCCCAGCCGTGTGGCCGTGCCCTGTGTCCCTGTGGCAGTGTGTCTGTGCCCGTGCCCCGTGCCCGTGCCCAGCCGTGTGGCCGTGCCCTGTGTCCCTGTGTCCCTGTGGCCGTGCCCT
>VZTB01016897.1:819719-837554 GCA_013397245.1 Thryothorus ludovicianus | reverse complement strand
CATGTCCCCGTGCCCGTGCCCAGCCGTGTGCCCGTGCCCGCAGGCAGCCGTGACTCCAGCCCGGTGATGCGCTCCAGCAGCACCCTGCCCGTGCCCCAGCCCTCCAGTGCACCCCCGACCCCCACCCGCCTCAGCGGCCCCAACAGCGACAGCGAGGAGGAGGAGCGTGGGGACCTCATCCAGTTCTACAACAACGTCTACATCGAGCAGATCAAGGACTTTGCCCTCAAGTACACGTCAAACGCAGTGAGTTACATCCTGTGCTTTTTCTTAATAAACATCCTCTGACCACGCAGTGAAATTTCCTTCAGTTAAAGACTGCTGTCTGGCCTAATAACAAAACTTGCATTTGCTGCACATCTGTACGGTGCCAGGTGCATGGAGAGGCCTCGCTGCAGGGAGCCCTGGGCTGGGCTGCAGCTGCTGAGTGCCTCTGTTGTCTGTTCTCCCCAGCAGGCTGACTCCCCCCCGCTCTCGCCGTACCCCTTTGTGCGCCTCGGCTCCCCCCGCAGAGTGCAGCTCTCCCAGCACCACCCCCTGTACATCTCACCACACAGAAACGAGGCTGCCCTCTCTCCCCAAGAGAAAATATTCTACTACTTCAGCAGCAGCCCTTCAAAGGTGAGCCTAAAGGGTTTCTTTGATTTTTTTTAATTCCTTAACTGCTTTTTGGGTTTAGCAGTGAAATTGGAGGAGACTCTGCACTATGATGTTTCGTTTACCTTGTCTAACACACACACCATCACCTAAGGCTCATCCAACTGCCAGTGCAGCTGCCACAGCTGTAGGGCTGGATGGGCCTTGGAGCTCTGCACACAGACACACAATGAACTCCCCTGAGTTTAAGACTTTGGTAAGGGAAAGACCAGTACAATCACGAATACCTTGGTACAGTGCAGATTTCCACACAAGAGCCTGTCCAGTCCCACTGCAATGCATCTAACAACAGTTCACATCATAATGGGGCAATCCCAAAACAGCTAATGCCTCTTTTGTCCCCTTCATCCCTCCAGAGGCTAAAGGAAATCAACAGCATGGTTCGAACTGGAGAAACACCCACAAAGAAGAGAGGCATCCTCTTGGAAGATGGAACTGAAGCTCCAGCCAAGAGAATCTGCCAGGAGAATCACACAGCCCTGCTAAGGCGACTCCAGGACGTAGCGAATGACCGAGGGTCTCACTGAGCCTCACAGCTCCTCCCTCCCTGACGGGCCCGGGCACGAGGGGAGACAGCACTGGGGACAGGGAGGACCCACCTCAGAACCCCCACACAACCCCAGGCCCTGCTTCAGCTCTTCACAAGGCAAGTGACCCCTCTCCAGCCTTTGCTGGAGAACACATCCTTAACCCAGCTGTGGACCTTGCAGCAGGTTATTCACAGCTTTGCTTTGCTCTAGCCAGCACTTCACCCTTGTCAGCTTTGGCCAGACAGGTCCAGGTGCCTCAGCACAGAGCCCTGCACCACGGTGAGCACAGGGCTCCCCCTCAAACTAACACCCTAGGGGTAACATTCTCACACAGTCCAGTGCTACTTGCAAAGGGACAAGGGGGGAGTTTGAGCCCTGAAGGATGCTGGAAGGATGGACTCTGCTCGTATTCAGAATGTTCCATGTGCCCTTGAGAAGCATCACAGTGTTGAGCTTTAATGTGTGGCCCTTTGCTGTACCAAGGGAGGTGATTGTGTTGATTGGTTTGAGCTGTGCAATGTTTGAAAGTGAACTTGTGTTCCCAAGGTGACACTTGGGATGGGGCTGTGAAGCATCATGTTTAAGGCAGATAAATTTTGCTGTATATTTGCAATGGCACTTTCTAAATGTGAATATTTTTTGCAAAGGCTGATTTCAGCTGTCTTTCTGTACTGAAACAATTTGACTTTTGTATTTATTTCAATCTGACATCCCATTGCTCCTCTTGTCAGCAAATGGCATTAAGAATTCATTGTAACTCGATGTATTTGCAGCAATGAATGCAGGAAGCCAGGGATGTGTGCTTTTTTTGAGGAATTTTATATGCTTGTTGCTTTTCTTGATAGTCAGGCACTGTAGGCCTCGCTCACTCAGCAGCAGGATGGTGGTGCCCATCTCCTAAACATATACTTAGATATTTTGTTTGTGTTTAAAGGACAGGGCTTGGGAGTTTGGTTTTGTGTTTTGCTTCGGTTTTTGTAAAAGGCCTAAACCAGGCTGCCTGGGAGAAATCCCTCCCCTACTGCCAGGATCAGCAGGTGGTGCACATTAAATGAAAACAAGTGGTAAGTGTAAGTCCAAAATACCAGAGTTGTTAGGAAGCATCAGCCCTCTCCCACAGTACAGGATGCCAGTACTCTGCTGGGCAGGGGGTGTTCTTTGTGTAAAACATGGCACACTCAGGTTCCAGGCATGCTGAGGAAGCAAAAGCTAAAAGCCCTGTTTTCAGTCATTCCTGCCCTTCTGAACAATAGGAAAACTTCAGACTTAATTCCACTATAAATTCAACTAAAGTAAAATAAAAATATGCTTTTTCTTACCTGTGTAACAAAAAGCTGAAGTCCAGAAGTTGTGTAGTTGTTTCTGTAAAAATATTTATGGAAGTGTCAGACAATTCCTGTTGTTACTATGTTCCATTTACTCCACTTTGTATGAAAATATTGCAAGTGTATTTTTCAATAAAGACTTTATAAACTCACAGTTTCATGTTTGTATGTGCAAAGCTAGAAAGTCTGCAGCAAGGAATTCAGTCCCACACTGCAATTAAAGGTTTAAAAATAAATAAATAATCACATCATACCACAAGGGAAAGGATGTACTCCTGCCCTGGTTTAGTCTCCGTGGTCGTTCCAAGCGTGTCCCCTCCTGCTGCTCCATCAGAAGGGACCAGGGCAGTGCCAGGGAATGCCCCAGCTCCAGCTGCTGCCTCAGTGCACAGCACAGGAGGGCTCCAGAGCCATCTGCCATCCCTGCAGGGGCTTTCAGCACAAGAGCTCACACAGTGACAGCAGAATTATTTCCTCTGTGCTGGGTACTCAATTCAACTGAGGAAAATTTCTAAACATTCTTAAGTAGTTCAGAACAGCTTTGACCACCACTGGCCAGTGCTGTATTTGTGCAGCTAAAGATGCACTGGGTGTCCCCCCCTTTTTACCTAGGGGGCCTGAGACTATTTCATCAACTGCTGTTCCTATCCCCTTCTGAAAACAAGTTACTCTGAGCTGTAACTAATAATAAAGATAGAAGTTGCAGTTTCTACTTCATGTAAAATGCTAAAACAACAACAAAAAAACCCAAACAAAATAAACAAACAACCAAAAACAAAATTACAAAGAAACTTCAACAGAGGTGTTCTAAAGGACAAGAAGCATATGAACTTCCTATTAAAGAAAAATCTGAAGTGGATTCAAATAATTTCTGTCATGACTTAGAACAGTTTGGTTGGAATCCAACTGAATCTCAGCAGGAAACTCCACTGGTGTAACTTACAGATCCCTTGGAATTGTTCTTTAGAGAGAATTTCAGATATTCAGAAACATCCCCTTATCAAAGTATTGGCCAGACATTACTCTTTCATCAAATTATGTACCTGTTCTACAAAAAAATCACAATGCAGGAGAAAAGGATTTGATTTCCATAGCAATGTTTCAGTACTCATTCACCTACCTTGCTCCTGGAATAGCTTTTAATACACAAATCTGATTACAAAAATAAACATCATTCTGCTTTCTCAGTCTAAGAAAAAGAATTTTTCAGATTATTCAATCTAAACCAAACAATTGTACATTCTATAAATAAATAAAATTATTCTCAACAAACTGCTGTTAGCTGGATTTAACTTGGAGCAATCCAACCTGGTGATCAGCCTTGCAGGGGTCTGTGACAGCTCAGAGAGAAACAAAACTTACTCCAATGCCATCACTTTCACAGCATTATCCTGTCATTCCTCCTGGGCACTGTTCTTGCCAAATGTGGGGTTTCCTGGCCAACAGCAGCAGCAGATACCAAAGAGCAGCCCAAGATAAGAAGATATTTGAATTCTATGCCAGTCCTTCACCTAAGTGGCTTAGGAAATGTTCAAGTCAGTGACTCATAACAGAGGCTTCTGAATAATCACAGAACTGAATAAAGAAACTGTCACAGCCCAGTTCAGCTCCAGGCCTGCCCCTGCCCAAGCAGTTCGTGTGCTCAGCACAAGGCCAGGCCCATCATCAGCTTCACACCAGGAGTCCTTGAGCTAAAACTTTGCCCATGATAAATCAAGCATTTCAATTTCAGTTTCAGCCTTCCCAAGAAAAGAGAACAGCAGCAACAGAACTCATTTCACAGTATTTTAGTGGCAACACTCCAGACCAGTACACACACTCTCAAACTTTTCCCACTTTTCCCTGAAAGGCACACAGCAGCACTTTTCCAGGCAATACAAACTCACCTTCAAATCAGTTCCTCCATGCCTGTCAGGCACATGGCAATTCTGAGGCTCTTTCAATTCCTCATAACCTGCCAGGTGTCCAGAATGCTGAGGCTATTGGGACACTAATGCCACTCACAGCACTGATGGAGGCAAGTGCCACAAAGCCATGTGGTTCTCCTGTCACCGAGCATATGACAGTACTGCAAAGTCTTTGTCTATTTCCTTGGACAAGTACCTGTGCAGCCAGGTGCTCCCACTCTTCACCAAGTGTCCACAGCACAGACTAACAGGGACAAAAGCTAGAGCAGTTGCTTTTTATTTCAAGATGTCACTATTAACACACATCAGTCAAGCTATCCTAAGAAATCCCCTAGACACCTAGGGAATCTAAAACCCTCTAAGATTTTATTAGCTCAAAAGACCACCATTAAAAGCTTTGATTTTAGTGTTTCTGTACTAGAAAGTCTAACAAGCCCAGCATTTTGCTGTCACCCTGTCAGACTAATGTGTGCTTCAGTGACTGTATCCATTTACAAATCAATAATACATCATACATCATCCCCAGCTTTACTTCTGGAAAGTGCTAAATGGAATCAATGAACCATCTATTTACAATTTCAAATCCTAACATATTTACAATAGAAACCAAAAGTATTTAAAACCATTAAATATAGTGTTTAACTCTGCTATATTAGTTTACATGAACACAGCTTAACTCTGGCATCGTATTTCCAATACTAGTATTTCCGCCAGTAATTTAAGATTCTTCTTAAAAAATTGCTATTCCTGGAGGGAAAAAAATAAAAGCTTAAAAACCAACCCAAAACCTCCAGGCATTTCCGAGCCCTGAGGAATTACCCACCCTAGACAGTCTTCAGGTAGAAGTACTGTAGTGTTCAAGAGAGACTTCCAAACTCCAGGCAAGCCTTTAAAACCTAATGCATATGTAAAACATTTTGAGTCAGTAATCCATTGAACAGGTTTACTGGAGTCACTGCTACCATTCGGGTTTTACTAATCCGTAGTCAAGAAGGAAACTGCTGCTCTGCTGTTTCTCCCTCCGTTACATTCCCTCCACCCCCACAAAGTGTTTTGTGCACCAGTGTCCAGCACAGCTAAGTGGGCATCGTCTTCTCTTCTTTGCTGAAGGGCTGCACTGAGCCAGGCTTCACCCAGGACAGGCCAGAGACTTGCATGCTTTTGCAGTGCTGGTCTTCTGGCTTCTTCTGGGGAGAACAAAATCAAAGTTACAATTTTTAGATACCCAAACCCTCTCGACTCCCCCTCCACCCATTTCACCTTTAGCAAATACAAGCACAAAAGAGGCTTGCACCATTTCCTCTCCTCAAAGAGGAACAGTAGGATGGCCATTGGTTTAATTTCTGGGAGCATGTATGGCATCTGCAGAACTACCCTGACAATACACGAGTTTTAAGGACTCAGGTACAGCTATCCCACCATAAAGACTCAAGGATACTCCTTTTGCTTGGAGGGCCCAGCCCAGCATCACTGCACTGCCCTTCACCACGTCTTGGTTCCACAGAAAGCAGAGCCAATCCAAACCCTCCCCCAGCACTGCACCCCACAGGTGGCTGGGAACCCAAATTAATGTGCCAAAGGAGCAATTAATTCCTTTGCTAAACATGGGAGTTTCCTAATGCTTTCCAAGGATGGTCCTGTCCTTCCCTGAGTATTTGTCACAGTTAAGTGCTTGAACAGTAACTATTACTCAACAGCACAACAATCATTTTGAACTGACTACTGCAATTAAGAAAACAAACCAAAAAAAAGGCTTCAAATTGAAGAAGAAAGATACAACTTGGACCATCTATAAACTCAAAGTAGCTAGAGATCAGTAAATTAGACATCTACTCTATAGCTGGCCAAGCAGCAGAAGAGCTTGGAGGGTTATTTTAACACCAGGAAGTGTACAACAACTACATCAAACCTGGAACGGGGTGCTGAGCTCTAGAAAGTGATAACTGGATGAGCAGACTTGGTTGTAACATGGAAAGTCTTTTACTTGACAAGCTAAATTAAAGGCAGCTGTAAAAGAACCTGCACTCCTGCCCCTCCCTGTGCTTTGTGCCAAAGGTGACAGTGTGTGACAGAGCTGCCACAACACGTTGGACAACAGCAAACAGGAGGGATGAGTTAAGCCTGAGTCTGGCAGTGGCAGCTGCCTCTCCCATGCTGCACACAGGAACCACACCTTGGAAAAGCCAAGTGCTCAGCAGGGATCTGGGACATCACTGCCCATCCTGAATGGCCCAGCTGTTTCCCAAAGAATAGGAATTCAGGAATAATAAACAAGCATCCAGGGCTGTAGGAAGATTTGGGAACTTGCTGTTACAGCTACACTGACATTTTCAGACACATCTCCTACAGCACAGAAATTGGGCCATTTCTATCACTGAGCAACTGGAGCAACCAAGTACCATGCATGCAATAGTTCTGAAGATGTTTGTTTTCACCTGAAAAGAAATCAACAGGAATCTCCAAAGAAAAAGGACAAAAGAAAGGTCACTGCTGGCTATTTGATTTAAAGGATAAGGAGGTGAATAAGGAGAAAGGGATGAGAAAAAGAAGTATCATCAGTTTTGTAAGAACATCAAGAAATCAATCTGGAGAAAATATTCCCCTGTGTTCTAAGGCTCTGAAGTGACTCTGGCAGTTGGGAGCACTGCCACACTGAGCTCAGGCAGTGTATTGCATTAAGATCAATTTAAAAATCTCACTCATGCCAGGAGACAAGCAAGAACACGAGGTAAAGCTTGCACTGCAGAAGACAAGTTCAAACTGACAAAAAATAATTTTTCATTACACAAAACCCTAGCAAACCTTAAGACAGCTTTAGGCCAAGTCAGTAACCAAAACATTCAGAGTGCATTTCCTTGCAAGTCCAGCTATGACAGCAGCCACTGTTTCAGAATCCCTTTGTACTACAAGTGGATTGACTTGTCAGGCCACTCAGCACAGACTCAATTGCTGTGTGCCAGCTCCTGTCAAGTGCAAAGCAGTAATTAAAAAAACAAAACAAAACATGAACAGTCCAAATCTCAAATCACAGCCCATCACCCATCAGGTGAAAGCTCTGAGCCAACCCGTTCTTGCTCTGTCAGTAAGAGCACTCTGTGATGGAAGGAACTCCCAGCACCTTTTGGTGAGCTGATGTCTCATCAGAAATCTGCAGCATTAGAGAAGTGAGCAAGAGACTGTTCTTGTGCTGCTTCAGAAACTTTGCAAGGAGAAGAAAGTGCTGAAGCTTTGATTCAGTAATAAAAGATCTCTCAGCAGAAGAAAACTAAGAAGCTGGGGACTGTCAGGTAATGCAGAAATGGTAACAGACGTGACAGGTCCAGGACAAGCTAACAGGCTGCCCATGAATCTCTTCATTGCTTCCATCCATAAACAAACAAACAAAAAAATATCTGCTGTGTGCCAAGAGTTGTACTAACAAAGCTTTCTGGCTAAGTGACTAATTGCTTAACACACTGAAGCCAGAGCAGTGACATAACTGCTTCATTAGGGGACCACAGCAGTTCCAGCACTGCTGCTGAGCCAAAAGAGGGGTGGGAAAAGGGCTCTCTAGTACATAGAGACAGAGAATCCTTCTTCCTGTATCAGGCCATAAACCCTTCCTAGAGTGAGAATGTGAACTTTGCACGCACCTTCTGAGTCAACATCTTCTCTCTAGCTTCATCATGTATAGCTGGATTCCATGGAGAAAAGCTATGGAGAAAGTAGAGTTAACTCTTACTTGGCATTTTTGAAAACTACAGCACAGAGAGAGCAGAAAGCAGGGATTTTCCTTTGTTTAGTTTGATGAATTTTAAGTAAATTTTAAGTGGTGTTAAAACATACAGTTAAGAAGCAAATTCATATTGTCATGGATCTTTTCCACAGTAAACACTTAGATTTTATTTATGAGAACTGGAAATTCATCACATGTGACATGGAAAACCACTTATATTCACCATGAAGCCAACTGCTCCATCCCCCATGCAGGCAAGTTTTTGAAGGATTTTAAAACTCTGACCAAAGCTATAGTCATGCAAACTGAACTCAGGAAAGCCAGAAAGCAATATTAATTCATGGGCCTTTCTGCCTGAGGGAGGTGGGTGCTTCAGGGCTTTTTTTGCTTGTTTTGAGGTATGTTTGGTTATTGCTTTGAGATTTTTTTCTAAAACAAAAGCTGGTCAGTTAGCTGACAGAGAAAGGCTGCCAACAGCAACTACAGCAAAACTTGCTCTCAAAACATTAGGATAAGGTGAATTTGCTCAGAGTACTCACATGATTGCATAGGGGTCCTCTATTTTGGGCTGATCAAATAAATGACTACTGCATAGTTTGACACTGTCTACCACTTTACTTTTGAACAGAGGAACATCCTTTTCATACCTGCAAGATATAAATAAGTAGTGTTAAGTAATTGCAAGGAGTCACTTTTTTGCTGTAGAAGCACAGACTTGGCGAACTCCAACTTGAGTTCCTAACACAACCAAGTCTGGAGGCAGAGACCCTAAGTGGACAGAATTTGACAGACCTCTTGTTTTTGCAAGTGCCAAAACCTCTGAAGAGGCCATGCCCATACACATGGAAGATACTCACAGCACTGCAGCCTCAGGGTTCAGAGGACTGGTTGTATCAATCTTGTAGAAGACTCTGCGAGCGTACATTAACACTTGCCATATGTGATTATGGTTTCTCCTAAAAAGAACAAAGCACAATGAAAAATGGAACAAACCTTTCAAATTATCCATTAATTTGTCAGCACTAACCTCCATTTTGCAAATGCTCTTTTCACATCCAGTTCACCAGATAAAGGATCCACTAAAGGGTGGAAGACAGGCAGGTCAAAAACCAAGCGCTGCATTAGAAAAAAAAATAATTCATTATGACAACTTCAATCCCAATGCCAACACCACTGGGTGAAGGTCAGTCAAATGTTGTTTCCAAATACTAATCAATTGTTACTGTATTAAAAGAAAGTAGCCACAAGTGAGTTTTCAGCTGGGAAACCGGTAGAAACTGACACACCTGTGTAACACGCAGAGTCTTGTTACACATGCTATCACCAAATCAGGAAACTAATCCAGTTAACTGCACAGGCACTAGTGCCAGCACAGGTGATAATATTAGATAAGAACAGATTAAAGGAGTTTTTCTGGTTTAGCTATTTGTGACTGAAAGCTTTTTAAATTCTTGAGCTACAATCAGTACTTTATTTTCTACCCTACACACTTTTAAGTAAACTGTGCAGTGACATCACATTGTCATCAGCTTGGTACAGCTCATTTCCTCCGGTGTTCACACATTCCTCCAGAAGAAAACTGAGCTTCAAGAGAAAGGTTCTAAAGATTCTCTTCTAGCAAAAGAATGTTGTCTGGCTGAGAGATACTAAAGCCTAATCTTTAAAAGACACTGTTTTCTACTAGTTCTGTTCTTTTAAAGATGATAGCTTTACATAAAACTTGACACCAAGCAGGCAGCTACCCAACACAGCAGTTGTGTGCACCTGCCCTCAAATCCTCCTCTTAAAGAAGGGAGGCCAAGAGGGTAAGCAGCTCTGAAGAGTCTGAGTGCCACAAAGCATTTTTTTATTTTTATTTTAAAATTGGAATATCTTGGAAACTTTTCACTAAAGAGAAAAAGAGAAAGCAGAGATGGAAGATAACACCATACGACCTATCTCCTTCTCCCTCTGCTTCACTATGTTCTCCTTAAATTTTCAGTTCTTTGTTTCAATGTAATTTAGAAGTGACAATCAAGAAATCCTGCAGTATTATAGCAAGCACAGAATAGGTATCTGGATTTTACATTCCATTATATCACTACTCAGAATTCTGATACCTGTTTAAGGGCTTCAGTTTTAAGTTCCTGCTCAGGAAGTAGCAAATCAAGAGTGGAGGGAAAGAACTCATTGATTACTTAACACCCTAATGCATCTGACCTCAGAAGTTCACTCCACACCAGTCTCAGTAATCAGAGTAATGTAATTCCTCCACAGTGCTTTGCAAATGTGTACAAGACATGGCAAATGAGCCCAGTCAAGTGAACAAAGTGAGTTCAAGGACAGAGGAAGCTAATTGGTGTATCAGCTTTAACAAAAAGCCATATTTATACCACCAGGAAAGAAGAAAAAGCCAAGACACAGCCACTTACCGGGCAGTCTCCATCTGGGTAATTATCAGGAATATAGACAGTGAACTTAAACACACCATCCTGGTAGAGCCCATTTCTTATGAATATTACACCAAACCACACTGCAAGTGAGAAAGTTTGCTTGAGTGAAAGAATTAAAAAATGTACATATATAAAACAATATAAGGGTTAAGTTTAAACTTACTCAAAGCTGATCGGTATGAGGGCTGCACGTAGACACCTGGCAACTTCTGCTTCACCACCAAGGTACTGCAATCAGAGTGAGCATTCAGAGAGCTCCACAACCACACTGGCACACAAACCAGAATGGACCACCCACAGCCCAGCAGGACCTGCTTCCACAAACACACTCACAACTCCCAAGGCTGCTCACAGAAGGTGAGAAATACAGTGAAATCACACTCCTTCCCTCCTGCTTTTTGCACCACTTAAAGGCTTACTGGCAGAGAACAATATTCCTTTTGATAAAATTAAGTAGAGAAGCAGAAAAACTCTCCCCTCAGTAGATGCATTTAACATGTCAATACAGAAATTTACAATTTTCTACTGAATCCCCAGTTTCAAAGTACAGAAGAAAAAAGAAACTCAATTAAGTAATTTTGAACACAGATTCACAATCAATTGCAGCTGCTGCTGAAATATGACCAAACTTCAACCTCAATTTTAAACAAGTAGTTTTTCAGTTTTGGACACTATCAAGCTGAAATTACACTGGCAACGGCCAAAACAAACCAAAAACTGGATTAATAGCTTTACAGGTTTTCCAGTTACTTTGTATATGGATCCATTAAACTGAACTCTACAGGCCTGCACAAATAGACAATCTTAAAGCAAAACATTAACACAGCTCTCTGCTTACCATTCCCCAGTATTTGCTATTAGTTCCCCAATAATGAATTTGCATTATAATACCAATACATTTACTCAGAAGAAAAACATCTTTCTTCAATTAAAAAGTCAGGGTCAATTCATGAAAAAAGAGATAAATGTTTTGAGAGTTCTCACTTTCAATTTAACAGTTAAATACAGGAACTGAGACTCAGTGTTGCATAAGGACTCCAGGGATTTCATTCCAAAAGGCACTACATACTTGGGAATCCACTATGTCTATTACAGAGGAAGTTCCTTCAGCTTTGTAGCACTAACCAGTTATGTAAGAAAGTTATGTTAGAAAGTTTTGAGGACAGAGATTTTTATACTCTCACAGCAGCCTACAGATCACTAGATTGGGTGAAATGCAACTCCTCCCACCTAAGTTTCACATTAAATATTACAGAAATGAATATAGACTTCCCAAAATCCACTTGATCAACTGTATCAGGCAGTGTTCAAGTGTTTCATGTGACAACTAAAGGAAGCTCCCACACCCTAACTCCGTTAGCTAGCACCATATATTCATAAGCACCATCCCACTCGACAGCTGCTTGCTTCTATTTTAATACTTGTTTCAAATATTTGGTATTTCTGACCAAAAAGCCATTAGGATTACTGGTCAGTATACCTTAACTCACAATGTGTTTACTACAAGATTAAGAAATGTAATAATTCAGAGAATGACATCTAAAAACGTCCCTTAAAAAAATCTCATCTTTCTTCTCCATTTCTGTCTCAAGAGATCAAAACTGCTGCTCCAGAAAAACTGCAGACAATGCTTTAGTGCCTTCAAGGACTATGACAGAGACACCATGCAAGATTTAGGCCCCTGCAGGGTTTCTTCCCCACTGAAGCATAAGCCCAGTAACCTAAAAAAGATGAAAAAAGTGAAAACGTACAACTCTGCAAGTAGTGAGTACTCCAAATAAAAAGGCCCGTAAGAAGCATGGGTCCCGTTAGTGGACTGGGAGGAGGTGGCAGGTGAAGCAGGCTTGGTTATTGGCACAGCATTCTTTGGGATAGAAGGCAACTGTTTCTTTGCAGAGGCTCTCAGGGGACTCGCTCGAAGCTCTCCACTCAATGTCTTCTCTTCAGTGTCAGATCTCTGTCAAATCAAAGGAGAGCCATGAGATCACAGGCCATATTTCAGAAATATTTAACATATGAACATATTTTAACACAGGTTTAAACTAAATTATGGTAATTACAAATTAGGCCAATGAAACATATCTTGGGTTTTGGTGATCTATTGCTTGAGGAAGAGCATGGAGGGGCTTCCCTTTGCATTTTATTTCTAAACAGACTTTTGTTCAACTAAACACCACCTACAAGTACAAAAGTATTCAATGCTGGTTAGGAAATCTGCAGATTAGGACAAATGCTTAAGGAGGCTTACATTTATTTAGAACCTGAAACCAGACAGTATACAACATCAGCTTTCAAGTGAATCTATTTCTAGCACACAGTCCATCAAGATAAATCATTTCTACTGACAAGCATCCTTACACTGTAGACTTCAAAGACTCTTTAAAATCAGTGTCGTAAAACTGAGATGAAAATAACAAAGTTTTATGTGTTGCACTTTCTGTCTGTGCTTAAGACATCAGCACTCCACTTGGAACTGATCCTATAGCTCACTCCCACAGTGAAAGAATCACCACTTGGTACTTGTATCAAGTTTAAATAGTTTTACTATAGGAACCTTTTTATGCCTTTGCTGCCTTTTCTTGGAAGAAAAAACACAAACCACTGCCAACAAACACTTACTACTCACAGACCCCAAATTCATTCTATAGATTGCCAAGACAAACGTGCAGCCTACAGACTCCTGCTTAGGCTGCATGTGGCAACTAAAGGCAGGATTTAAGCTACAGTGTTTTGAAGGGCCCAAGGTCTGGACTAGTGACAATACCTCATGATCAGTGTTACATAATTTGCCCTAGTACTGAACACCTGGGGAGTGATTAACCCTAGAACTCCCGTGCTTTTATTACTGCTACAGCCTCATGGAGGCATAGATTTGTCAAAGCTCATTGCACATGCTATGGCCAAGCTCTATGTAAGACACACAAATGTTCTAAGAAACACTTTTCCACCACTTGAATTAATTGTTTTCACAATTCCCATTTAAAGATGCTTCAGATAAAAAAAAAGTCAACAAGTTCTGGAGCAGACTCTATGCACAGACACATTCCAGTTAACACAGCTCAAAGCTAGTTTACACTTTTACTGAAGGGGATCACAACCCTCAGGATAAATGCACGGTAAAACACTACTTACAGGTCACCTGATGTTTTTTCTGGCACTGCTACCACCCCTCCCAAGCATGACAACACTTTCTGGCATCCATTCATTAAATACCTTGCGCACAGAACCTGTAGACATGCTCCAGAAAGGGTTCATAACGTGGATTCCAAACAAAGGGCTGCGACTTTTCCGAGTCTTCACCGTGTCCTCAGGCTCCTCGGATTTATACCCTAAAAGTACACAGTGAACATGCATTTAACAGATAAACAGGACTCTATAAATAGGATTCAGATCTAATTCTGCAGTCAGCATTATCTTTCTGTAACTTCCGAAGAAAATGTCACATGTGCAAGACCAACAATAGTTAAAAATGCCAAGGCTCTATTATATGCTCCAGAAGAATAACATGCCTGTCTTTGCATGTGAACCTCTGCCTTCTTTCTGCTAGAAAAAGACTCTGCACCCTGCATTCCACATTCATCTTGCAAATGAGAAGAAAAAAAAAGGATCATCTCTTGGCTCAGCACAGTTTAGAAAGATTCTCTACAAATACTAAAGTGCTATGATAACGATGAAAGTTCTCACCTCCCTCTTTCAGTCCAGCACCAGACAGAACTACGACCCTGCTAAGCGCTGCCCCTCACAGACACTGTTGACTTTGCACATTTCTGAAGTATCCCAGTTTGAGAGATTCTCTGTCATTCCCAGTGGCAGAGATGATCCTTTCATTAAGTTTGCATCATGTATGTGTCATTTTGTTTTCATCTGCATTGGAACACCACCAGGAATAGACAAAGCCACAGCACACAGAAGTTTCTCTGTGGTTTATTTAATGGTTTCATTATGAGCACTAAGGCTTAGTGCTCTTCAGATCAGCAGCCCAACAACAAGGACTTCAGCAGTATTTGGAGTTTCAGTGGCATCTACTGTGTATGTCCTTGCCTTCCCCTCTCTCTTTTTGTTAAGTCTTGCTATTGCTCCTTCAAGAATTCTGATCCATAGCATCTCTTGTCTGGCACAGCCTATTGAATCCACTCTTTTTTCCTCTCCAGTTCTCCTACTTTCCTTCCTCATCTCACCCTCCTGTTTCTGGCTCCATCACCTAAGGTGTTGAGGCACTTTACCCAGTTTCTTTAATACAAAGTTTCACAACATGGATAAAGAAAGCTAACATAATGTGAGAGAGCCAGTGGCACAGGTTCCTATTGTGGTCAACACTACATTTTCACTACAGTAAGGAAGAAAGCATCTGTTCATCATTGGTTTGATTAGTTTATAGAGAAAATGGAAACATTATTTTAATTTTAGGGAGATTTTGGTCATAAACACTAATCTTGTTGAAAGAAAAAAACAAACAAACAAAAACCAGAACTCTAGACAATTTATCCAAAGAAAGCCTAGGAATTCTAAATATTTAAAAGAAACATCAATATCAAATTATAGCCTCCTAGGCTATGCAGCAGCCAAACACTCAAAAAAAAATAAAAATGCAAGCACTTTGAGAAAAGTGATGAAAAATAATTAATTTCCCCACACAAAATCATCTCAAACATTCCAATATACAACAGGTTCCTCCAGGTATTTTTTTCCTCTTCAGCAGCCAGAGTTTCACATCATTCTGATCCACTGAAGGGAGAAAATCAAAGCGCAGCTACTGCCCTGTGAGAGCAGGGAGAAGATGTTTTCACTTTTCCCCATCTCTTGTCTGGAAAGCAGAGTCATGCCAGAGGGCTGTACCAGAGGCCTTTTCCATCAAAGCAGCCAGACTAAATAAGGCAGGAAGACACTGGGCCAGGGAGGTACGAGACATTTCCTGGGGAAACTCTGGTGCAACCAGAGGGTGGAGGAACTGACGCACACAGAGCACCTGAGTGCTCCAGCTCTGACAGGAGGGAAAAGTGCTGCAAGTTGAGGTACAGGTTGGAAGACAATTAGCTGGAATCTGGAGTGATGATGGGATTGGGGCAGGATTAGTTTGTTTGTTTTGGCTTGGACCAGGTAATACAAGCTGCAGTATCCCAGAACCAGAGATAGGAGAAAAGGAGTGAGCAGGACAAAGAATGACTTTTGTAGGTAAAATCCAGCCTAGCCTATTCCCAGGGAAACAGGGAACTTTTCTAGAAGCTTAGTAACTGATGTTAGATGCAGTTCAGTCACCAGATTCACCTTTCAGAAAGCAGCCATGTATCTCAGTGCACTTCCAGCTTTGCCTACTCACCTGCTATTAAGAGCAAATAAAACATTATTTTAGCTCTAGTTAAACTAAAGAATAACTTCCACAGATATATTTTACTCAGTTGCTTGCCAGTTATAAATTACACATAGTATCACCCTAAATTTATTGTTAAACTGCCTCCTGTTAAAATACTGCTTACAGTGGAGAACTCAGAACCTCAGAGTACAAGTTTCCCAGAGTAGGCCATTGAAGAAGCCTTTCAAGGTGTTCAAGAGTTCATTTCTAGTCACACTCACTCCTACGCAGCATGGAAGTGGAAAACCATAGCTCTAAAGGAAACTTACCCACAACTGCTTATGCTCTCTAGTACCTTCACCTTGCAATTTACCATCCATAACTAAACACAGAAACAATTGAAATCAGTATTAAAAACAAGAACCAAGTAACAGCAAATTTACCTTAGACTGCCTATCCTACTTCTCGCTATGTCTGCAGCAGACAAAAGAGAGCCAAGTCCTGGTATCATAAGTGGAATTTCTAGGCAGCTCAGGCATTCACTCCTACACAGGGCTCAGTGTCTACCCCAAGGCACCCACCATTACAGCATCTTCCAGGGCTGTAACTACTAAAACCATCAGCTTCCCAAAATAACCCAATACTCTCTAGTCACTTTACGGAAAGGGAATAAAAACATTCAAAAGCATCCCCCTCTATCTCCTTTCACTCTGTCAACATTCACAGTATCTAATCCAGAAGAGGCCTGATAGTGTGCCACTCAGTAGTACATTCTCCTGATTTCTCCTGCTTTAAGAATAGCAAGTAACAACAACCCCCCTGAGCTGTCCTCCCTCCCACGGCTACCTTCTTCTCTAGTGCCTTCCCTTTAGTAAAACAGCAACTCAACAAAGACAAAACACAAACTTCTGAAGACAAGCTATTTCAAATATTGCTTCTTGTAAAGGCCTTTTAACTTATCCACAGCACCACATTGGGAGCAAAAGCCAGGCGTGTGGACTTCATGTCCACGTTCTCCAGGTATGCAATACATGTCAGCAGTCAGAGCAAGTATAAAGTCATCTGATACTTCATTAGCACTCTAAAAGACTTCAAAAAAAATAAAAGTTATCATTAGCAAAACCATAACATTTAAGTTCTTTGCTTTTGCACCTTTTCCATCTCTATGTTAGACACTCACATTAAAAAAAGTCCCATTTTACCCACTATCACAGTATGTGTCATATTTTTCTCCTCTCACCAACTGAGTTATTTGATCAAACACAACACTAAAGCAATGTGAAAAAAACTTTATCTGCCTGGAGCAGAGCACTCTTCTAAAGATTTTCTGGAAACGTCAACAAATCAAAGGGAACCACTCCTACAACTGAAAGCAAACTGAGCTACTTCAGGAGAGCACCAGAGAACAGTGCATGTTGCATACACAGTATTACGTGCTTGTCCAGCAACCGTAGCTGTCAGTTCACACTGGAACTTGTTTCTTCCCAGCACAGCCACTCCTGACCTCCTTTGGACCCAAGGCCCTCGTTCACCCACACCTTAACCTGCCGGACAGCAGGGGAGCAGCTGCTGGCGGTGAACAGGAACACTGACCAGTCAAGCCTGTTCGCCAACTCTTCTTCCACAGGTGGGTTACACGCTCCATACCAACACCTGCTGCTACGAGTTCGGTCCTCTAGGAAACTGCAATCTACGCCAACGAGACCTGCTCTTAGATACAGCAGCCTAAGGGCCATGGGGAGTCGGCCGGCCGAGTCCCCCCGCACAGGGCGCTCCAGAGGGACCTGTCAGCCGGGGGTCACGGGAGGTTAAGAGCAGTCCTGCGAAGCCAGAGCGGACCCCGCGGTGTTTCCCGCCGAGGCCGCGGCCGTGCCGCAGCGCGAAGCCGTTCGCAAGGCGAGGAGCACTGGACAGAGGGCTGGGAGCCGCCGGGCCGGGCCCCGCTGGCAGCCGCCCAGCGCCCGGCGCTGCCCGAGCCC
>VZTB01016897.1:783614-819332 GCA_013397245.1 Thryothorus ludovicianus | reverse complement strand
CGTGCCGCGATTGGTCCGAGCACCTGTCCGTCTCATGGCGGACGGACCAATGGGATCGCGCGGGTGCACCTGTCACTCTCTCAGCTGGCCGAACGCGCCGGGGGTGGAGCTTAGAGAAACAGAGGCTTTCATTGGTCAGCGGGGCGCGCGGGGACGCACGCCATTGGCTGGTAGGCCCGAGGGGCCATCTGGGGCGGGGCCTGGGGCCCGTCCGGCACCGCCCGTGTCCGTGCGCAGGCCGGCGGCGCTGAGGGGCTGAGCGGGAGCGGTGGCGATAGCGATGGCGATAGCCGGGCTGCCCGGTACAGCCCGGGAGGGGCAGCAGGGGCGGAGCTGTGGCGGTGCCATCCCTGGCAGCAACGGGGACTCGTTGCCGCCCCGGACAGCGAGGGGCAGCGGGGCAGCGGCACAGCGCGATGAACACCGTGTGTGTGTGTGCGTGAGTGTGTGTGCGTGCTCGGAGGCAGCCACTCAGCCTCTCCAAAATTTTGCAGCTAACGCTGCTTGTTTGAGCCAAGAACTCCAACCTCCTACTAGAGGTGACGTAATCAGTCATGGACTTTCGTCACTCCTCGCAGGCTACTAAAAATGAACATTTTAAGAACATTTTCCACTGGATTTTTTTTTCCCCCTCACAGACTCACAGGGTGGGTCAGGTTGGAAAGGACCACAGTGGGATCACCTGGTCCAAGCCCCTGCTCCAGCAGAATTTCCCCGAGCACAGGGCACAGGGTTGTGTCCGGAGAGCTCTGGAACATCCCCAGTGAGGGAGACTCCACAGCCTCTGGCCAGTCTGCTCAGTGCTCGGCCACTGCTCAGCAAAGAAGTTCTTGCTCGTGTCCAGGTGGAGCTCCCTGGGCATCAGCTCCTGCCCCTTCCTCCTGTCCCATTGCTGGCACCGGGAGCAGAGCCTGGTCGCTGCCCGGAGCCCTCTCGGCAGGCAGGGACAGACGGGGCTGAGGAGCGCTCTCAGCCGTCCCCTTCCTAAGGGGAGCAGCCCCGGCCCCTCCGGCTCTCGCTGAGAGGGATGCTCCAGCCCCTGGATCGCCTTTGCTGGAAGGACCCTGCGGAGCCCAGAGCTGGACACAGCGCTCCAGATGTGCCTCAGAGGGCAGGATCACCCCTGACCTGCTGGCAGTGCTCTTCCTAGTGCGCCCCAAAATGCCACTGCCCTTGTTGGCCACAGGAGTACACTTGCTGGCACATTTCAAACCTCCTCTTTCAATTAATAATGCCTGCTTCTGATACTATTGCTGAGCAGGTGCATACACACACACTGTAAATTTATACTAACAATACATACACACAGATATACATACAAAATGTATCTCTAAATTCTGCTGAAGAAAAGGAAGAAAAAAGAACAAACGTCAAGAGTTAGTTTTTATTTGTAATTAGACTTTTTCTGAGCCCAGTAGAACAATTACAAGAGTACTATACCAAAACTGAAGTAATTTGTCAAGGTTTGGAAGGTGACAACAAAATCCATGCTATCTCGAGTATAAAAATTGCAGACAATTTTAAAAATCAATGCATGTAGGGTGGATTTATTTTTGTTCCTAAGCTAAGAGCAAAAATACCATGCTAAAGTTATCATTTTGTCTCAATTATTGTAACCTTCTCCTATCCCCCTGTCCTCAAAATGCCACTTTAATCTCTTCAGTCAGTTAATAACGTTATTATTCTGGCTAAACTACTGTCTCAAGTTTCTAAAACCCTTTGGCAATTTCCTGTTCTTCAGTGTTTCAAATGCAAGCTCTTTGCCCACACCACTGAAGTGCTGCACAACTTCCCTTTAGGCTCATATCCTAAATTATCTGCCTTTCACTGCTACATGCAGTAGTGGCAGTCACTTGTTACCTCCCTTTTTTCTGAATTTCTTTCCTGCTATCTATTTTCTTTTTCCTGCTCTAAATCTGTTCTCAGCAACTCTCCTTTGAAAGTTATGTGTCCAGAAATCTTTTTTTTATGTGGTTACCTCCATCAGTGGGCTTTTCAGACCTAACCATTGCTCAAAGTGTCTTTCCTGTATCAGGTGCTGTCCTTGCTGAGGAATGAAAGGTGATAATGAAATCCTCACTTACCTGCTTTGTAGATGTCATAGATCTTATTCTGCAAAATTCTGTGGCTTGAACAACATTTTGATGCTGATTGTACCTGTTCAGGATGTTGCAAAACTGTATTTCCATGGGAATAAAATTTTGACTTTGGTATAAAGGATTGTGAGGAATAGTTTATCAGGCCTTTGAACACAACATTGTTAATTCTCCAAACCTCACTAAAGTTTAAAGTTTCCTATTTTGCTGACTAAAGAAAATTACTCTGACAAGAAAAACACCCTTTTCTAATTTTCTTAAAGGCTTTTTTCGATTCTCTTCCTAGTCATACTAAATGTGAAATAATATTACTTAACAAATCTTTGTATTTTCACCAGTATAAGAGATTAATCAGGCCTAGAATGCTTTTTGTATATTATTTATGTCATGAAAGATTCTTTTCGCTATGGGTGGTACCTGTAGCAAACACTCTATGATTAAAACATAGCTCCGAACAGCCCAGAACTTCCCCTTGTGGTGGCTGTGGTCTGGGAAGAAACCTGAGCTAAAAAGAGACGAGGGAAGATAAAGTCTGTAATTATCTGGGGCTCGGCACCACTAGATGGTGTCCTGCAGCTGCTCTAGTCACACAGCGCTGTCCTTGGGCAGGTAGAGGGACGGACGGACGGACAGACAGACAGACACACACCCCTCCTTGGCAGGAACCAGCGTGTGCTGCGGGACCAACGAATGATCGGGCTCGGGGCTCCTGCTCACCTCCCACTGAAGTCCCCAGTGCTTCTACAGGGAGGCTGAGAAAAGAATTTTGATAAATATACATGACCACACAAACCTACAAAACCTTACTTGGCAATTACTGATATTAGCACAACATTTTCTTCTACAATGCAATAGCATTTTTTTTTTCAAAGCTAAAAAGCAGAATTACATAGTTAAAACCCTGAACAGTTTTTTTTTGTACTTTCAAGTGCAATTCCTTTGTGATTTGTATACCAGAAGAACATACTATTAGCACTTTATAGAGCGATCTAAATAAAAAAAAAAAAAAAGTAGCCAAGTAAACACTTTAGATTTTTGTTTCCTTTTTTACCTTGGTGAAAATGTTGTGTTGTTTCATAGATATTGTTTAAATTTCCCCATACTGGTCTCTATTTGCAAAATTGCTAATAACAAGCCATATCCTTTCAGTAAACAAGGAGAGAGAAATTATCAGATCTCTAAAATATGTTGGAAAACCTACAAAAAGCATTTAAAAGTGGGTGTTTTCAGTTGAAATGTATCTATGAAGCAGTGGGTGGGAGGAGGTGATTCACAGCAATGTGAGTTGTCCATAAGGAGGAGCACATCAGGTCTCAGCTCTGCCCTCATTCCAAAGGACAATAGCACAAGCAATAATCAAACAAACTGGAATTGGTACCTGCTGGAAAGGCTGGAGCTATTGCTTGGCTCTGAGCCTTCAAAGGCAAGGCAGGTACAGCCAGAGAGGCTTTGGGAGGGCCTTCCTCAAACTCATTGCCCAAAATGACAATTCCCAGTCAGGCCTTCATGGCTTGACAGAAAATGCTGCCCGGATTCCTACTGCCTGTGCTGGGACTCCAGCTGCTTCGGAGGCTTTGGATTTGAAATTAAGTTAACAAAGTGTAAGAAAGAAAACCTTAATTAGAAGCTCATACTTTTAAGGAACACTATTAGAAACTAACAGCAAATCAAACACAAACCCCTCTTCTAGTTTACATGTAACAGTGTGATATTTTCTTAAAAACAACCATAAAGATGAAAACTTTTTCTACTAGTAGTGTTGATTCAAGATGATATACTTATTTTTCATATCTTCTTTTTTTTTATTGCAATGGAATTGCTAGAAAGGATGCAGCTATAGATGCACCAATATAAAAATATTCTTGACTGCATATCTATTTTCCCTGAGGAAGAGGTAAGATGGAACAGTGCTAATGGCATCATCAAAATTTGTCATTTAGTTCTTAGGGTAGAATCACAAGACCTACTATTGGTCTCTTCTCAGTCAGCAGCAAACTTATAACAAGGACAAAATATTAAATTTATTTATTCCCCATGGAAAGCCTCCTGTCTTCCTAGACTCACTTAATATAAAAAGAATACATTTGTGTATAATATTCAGACACTTCTGCATTTGCATGGCTGTCAGTGTTTCACAACATGAGAGATTGACTGTGTTAATGGTTCCTGAATAGCAGAAGCTCCTATCAATGACTAATTAAAGATCAGATCATAGCCTTCAAACCACACTTTCTTCAACGTGTCTCACACTGAGGAAAAAATGCATTAAACATTTAAATCTGAATGTATTTCAGATTCCCTAATTTATGAAATAGAAACCTCAGTTACTGTGAGTCCAACTGTGCAGAATTCAGAACCATGAAACTTGTAAAACTGACTTTCTGTACTCTTTTATTCCTTTGTGTTTGCTTTCCTAATAGCTCTTATTTGAATGGTGAGAATTACAGTTCTAAGATGAATTTTGGTTCTGCACAGTATGATTTTGAAAGTAATTTCCCATTATGAGGAGAGAAAGGACTACTTTATCTGTATTTTTTTTAAGAAGTTGAACACTTGAATCTGACTAGAGGCTTGCAATGTCAGAATAAATCCCAAAGGAAGACTTAGATCCCATCTGCACTGGTTTTCTACTTATGGGAATACTTGCTTCTAGGTAAAACATCTCAGGAAAGATAGGTGGATGAGAAACACTCAATTTGTTAGTTACACATTTTGAAAATATGTTCCTTAGCTATCAAAATCATACAAATCCTGTTTGTAAATGCTAAAATGTAAAATTAATTTTAAAACTACGTATCCATACAACTTATTTGTAATAGAGACATTGTCAGGATAAAAGTCTATATGTTTAATTCCTACCTTTGAATTTCTACTGATGAATTAAAATTCCTCCTTTTAGAATTTTTACAGCCATTCATTGAGAACTTTTTAGAAGTTCTTAATCAGACTAACTAGACTTAGAGCTGTAATTAATATTTCCTTATAAATAAGAGGGGTTTTATTCTCAATATCGTCCTTTCATGGAACATTTTGAATCATAATAACATAGAACAAACTTTTAAACAAAAATGTATGTAATCCCCCACTCTCAAGGATAACTAAGATTATAGAGTAATCAGAATGAAGAATCTTTTTGAAAAATCACTTTTGCCGAGAATGGTTATTAAAGTGCATCTGTATGAGACAACTTTGGCAAATCAGTGAACACAGTCCATGTAAACAAGCTTTGATCAGCAGTTTCCACAATATCATTATGAACTGTAGTGTTGGCTGTAATGGTATATGATGAGTGAAAGGCAGACAAAAACCAATTCATGATTTTCAGATGGAAAATCACAGTTAATTTGTTGACTGAAAAATAACTACATAATTTCAGAGATGATAAGACATAATAAAGTAGGACTGTTCTTTTCTCCACTCACACCTTGAGCCATATTTCTACACAAAAGTCACTTTCCTCCTTTCATCTTCTTATTACTTTCCTGCTAAAGTGACATATTAAGCAGGTATGTAAGTGGTTGGTAATTTTAAAAAGCTGAATATTTAAAAAACTTAGCGGATGACTGATCAAAGAACTGAATATGAAGAGTAAAGACTGGGGAGAGTGTGAATATGCAAAGGAAGCTTTCACATTCAATGGGGAGCAGCTACCAGGGGCTGTAACTCAGTTAAAGCTCCAAGCAGAGATGATGTTGGGCTTCAATAAAAGGCTGTCACTGAGCAGCACCTCATGGGCCACACTTCCAAGCCCTGCAGAACTGTCTCCAGGGCTGCTCCACCCCTCGGGGATCCAGTCCCCATTGCCAGCTGCCCTGCCACGCACTGCAGCCTTGGTGAGCTCAGCATTCCAATAAAGGAAAAGCTCCTGCTCTCTCTTCCTCCATCTCTCCAAACAGACACCGTAGCTGATGCTACTGACTCAGAGTTTATAACTGGGAGAAGTTACATTGGCAAATATAAAGGGCTGAAAGGAAACTTAGAAACACCCTTCTCCCTCATGCAGATTTTTGTTTTTTCAAGTTCTATATTCTGTATATACATTTCTGGCTCAAACTAAACAGTGTAGTAGATAGTACATATTTAGAAGATTGCATTTGGTCCTTTTAGAGCTAGACTAAGCACAGAGGGAACAAAGAAAGATCAGCAGCTCAGCATCTGCCCACAGGCTGCACACCTGGCACCTGAGGCAGATGTCAATGTGGCAGGGTCATTCTTCCCCTGGAAACAGGCAGATAGGAGCTGGTTCTGTCTCATATTTGCTCTCAAATTTTTAGGCAACACAAGCTGAACACAAGCTGGGTAGTGCAGGAAAACAGAGTAACATTTGGGTTCCACTGCAAATGGATCCCTTCAATAAGAGAACAGGAGCAAGAACACTGGCTCAGGTGACTGCCTATCTTGGAAATGCAATTGGACTCAGGATCTGGCTATCCAGTTATAGCTGAAGAACCTCAGAAAAATGAACACTGGTAGATGGAAAAGCAAATGTTTGCTCAGTAGGAAGCAATTTCAATTCAAATGAGTTTGCTGTTGGCTTCTGCTACATCATAACCAGGATATAGGAACCTCAGTCTGCCTCCCAATTTGGACTATTCACTACCACTTTGACTAGTCACAAATATATGTTTTAGAAACATCACAATATTACTGAGCAATTTTAAAAAGATAAAAAAAAATCCTGTTAACTTCACAAGATTTCAGTTGAGGTGTTTCATCTATGAACAAGAACTTAGGTTGGCAAAAAAGTCTTCAGTAGAACATCTCTGTCCCCATCTGTTTCAAGTGGTTTATTTTTTACCTGAGTTTAGGTATCTTTTCTATGCCATTTGCAACCTTTTTTTTGTAGGTTAGTGTACTTTTGTATCTCCCATTCAGTTCTGTTTCCTCAAAGTAATAATTTAATTCAATCTTATCTTCTATACATTTGTAAGTTATTAAATTCACGAGAGGTTGGGAGGTCTAATTTTTCTTCCTTTTAAGGGACACAAGTAATGTCTAATGTCTCTGCAGCTTTGAAATCTGGCTTGGCTGTTTGTGGTTTTATTACACAGCATTTAATTCTAAAAAGCTACAGTGTGAACTGAGATTAGATTTAAACTGAGTCTTTCCAAACATCATGAGAATTCTTCTGTCAAATAAAACTTTCATCTTAATTATCCTTAATAATTTCCACTTTGCAAACATAGGGTCCCTTAATGCCTTTGGAAAATGAAGATGATGAGAAAGGGACTATAAAAAGATAAACGTCTCATTTTGCAGAATTTTAAATACCTTCTTTCAGATACAAAATCTAACATTAATTAATACTAGGGTATAATATTAGATTTCTCTCTTTTATGAAAATCCTAGATAGAATGTTCCCTAGTGTAGTATTTTCTATGTTATTTTATATATTGGTTCAAATTTAAAGACAAGAATATTGCTGAAAAATGTCAAGTAACTTATTCAATAGCCAAGCAGAGAACTACTGTCACAATTTAATTAATTTTCATTATTTAATTATAGACTGTGTAAGTATAAATTAATTTTTATTTTCAGTCCTGCTGAAATCCTGCTCACCAAAGTTTTGAACACAGGAAAGTGGTTTGAGTATTTCAGCTGGACAGAAGTTCCCCATTTTCTTTAATTTATGACAGCCTCAGTGTGTATGTCTGTGTATGCATGAGTCAGTGTATGTAAATACACAGAGTGCTAATTCAAACACATCAAAACCTTTTTTAAGTAATTATGGCAGCTGCACACCAAGCTAAGCACTCTGCTCTTAAGTACACTAATATTATTTTTCCTGCTGCAATATATAATTCAATATGCTAGTTTGTCTGAAACGAAGATATCTCTACAAAAAACACAGGCAACATTTTTGTTTTCTAACTGCTGCTACTTCCTGTTGCAAATCACAAAAGGTTGCTCTTGGAAAGGAAGATGCAATGGCTTGTGTACAGACAGGAGGACACGAGCCAGCATCCAGACAATGGCAACACAGCAGCTGTACTTCCATGTGGGAAAAACATCACCCACACAATAGTCAGCATTTCTTCCTAACACTCATTACATTTATAGAGCCAAATCAGCCACCATGATGAAATAAACATATTTAAAATTAAGATATTTTTAATATTAGAAATGAGAAAGGATGGAAACACACCATAAAGATAGGAAAATGGAACTATCCTTCCTTCCTCTCTGAGTGTTTTTGTGATTAATCTGAAATAAGGACTTTTTCCAAGGCAATCTTTAGGGCATGTTGTTGAAGTTTTCTGTGGCTATAGTATGGCCTAAAATTAGCTAAGTAGACTTGCATGTTTTACCTCTCCCCACCAAAAAAGAGAAGCAACCAAAAAGAAAGCCAACACAAAACATCAACAAAATCAAAACAAAACAACCCCACAAACAAACAAAAAGACCCTGATAAACAAACTCCCCCTGAAGTCATGTGATAAGGCAAAAAAAGTTCTTTAGAAATGGTTATGCAGATTGATGATTTGATCTCACTGTAAAATTATTTCCTACCAAACAATGACAATAGATAATTTTATATATTTATATCCTTTATCTAAAAAGCTTTTGCAAGTCATATGGTGCTTCTGCACCCTTGCATTACAGAAAGGATGAGTTTGGAATGTTCCTCTGGAGCTTGTCTGGTGCAATCCCCCTGCTCAGTAGCCACCTGGAGCAGACTGCTCAGACCACATCCAGCTGTGGTTTCAATACCTCCAAAGACAGAGAGATGCTTAAACCCTTCAGAGCAACCTGTTCACTGCTTGATCTCCTTCACAAGACCTCAGGCTGCATGACCTGTCTGTACAGGCTGCTGTATGTCAGCAGGTCTGTGCTGAACAGCTATGTGAGGCAAAACAAAATATGAAAGCAAAGGTAAGTTATGGAAGAGGAGAGGATGGGAAACTGTTTTCTACAGAAAAAAAAGAAAATATTGTGTAAACTGTAACAGCTATGCAGACTGCTAAAGAGATCTTTAGTTGTCTCAAACTTATGAGAAAAAACTCTCATCTCCCTTTCCTGCTAGCTCAATCTCCAGCTCTGGGTGTTTAACTACCTGAAGGAAATGTAGGTGCTTTTACCAATTTCTTTTGCTGAACATTTTGTTACTCAGGAAGGATAATCAGTGTCCTGAGGTAGAATTAATCTGTACTGCTGTGTGGAGTGCACAAGGGGAGCATGCAAGATCACTGATGAAGCAGAAGCAGCCTAGGCAAGCCATGTTGTGGCACCTGGCTGGAGTGTGCTTCTGGCACCCACAGCCCACGTGGCATGGCTGGGGGCTGAACACAGAGCCCAGCTGAACTCCACACACACTGTCACATCTAGAATGTGTTATATCATGGGTTGGCAACAGACCTAATACATTTTTCCCTAAGAAATAATTTACAAGCATACTTGGATAATAGAAATGTTTAATCCATTCACAGTGGTAAATAATAATCAAGATATGTAGCTAAAAGATGATCACAACTGCTTCACAGATATGCTAAAAAAATCCAAACTAAATGTGAAACTTAAAAAAAAAATAATAAATGCAGTCCTTTCTTATAATTAAAAAAAACCAACTAAAACCGAACTAAAAAAGCTCAATAATAGCTGCTCATTACAACAGCTATGCCTGCTTGTCCTCTGGAAAAGAGGTTAACTTTGTACAAAACACTGCTGAGATAACTGATGTCATTACTTACCTGTGAGAAAAGCAAAGAGCCCTGTACACACACAAAGCAGGTGGAAAGACCAAGGATATGTTAAGGGATCTATTAATTTTGCTAAACACCACCGAAAAAAGAACTCAATTACAAGACAATAAAAAAAGAGCAAAAATTCTGGGAGATAAATATCTTCAATCTAGTGTGGAAAGCCATAACAAGAACCAATTTCAAATAAGACATTCAGTAAATATTTTAATAGTGAGAGTGATTAACCACTTTAGCTACTGAATGGAGTTATATCTCTTGATTTCTACAAAGTAAGCTTGAAAATCTCAGACTTTAATACTTTTTTTAATCTTGACACTGGGTTCAGTATCACATTGACTGGATGAGCTGCAATGGCCTACAAGCAAGGCTGGAGGTGACTTATTACCCCTTTTTAGGGATTTCTGTGAATTAATGAGCTCCCCATTAATTGTCCCTATGTTAATACTATAACTCATCACTCTCTCTTTCTATATCCAAATTATTAGATTGACTATTAGACTGAGTTTATACAAACAAAAATGTATGCTCAAGTTCAACAGCTTTAAAGCATTAGCACTTCCCCTGGCCTACCAAAAGAGTCTCAGCTAAGCTCAGAGCAGGACTTTGAATAAAAATAGGAAAGCTGAACATAGACATAGCCTCCCATATGGAATTTTTGCCTAGTTTGTAATTTTCTTTAAAAGAAACACTAAGCACTTTGGAATACATTTAAATATGAAGTATTTTAGGCTCCTAACGAGTATGCCACTGAGGTGGAATCACCCCAAAAGTATGGGCTGGTAATTATTATCACATGGCAGTGACTGATTTATTAACTGTGCAGTGAAGGAGCCAAGGTTTGTGTTACAGGGACAGATTCCTCATTTTTACTTCCACCATCCGTCATAGTAGAATCTACTGGAAAATGGAGTACAAATCATTCAGGAATTTACAACAGTCAGTTCAGCTAGTTCTGTGCTATATCATTTCTGGGACTGAATGCCTTTGTTTTGCATTCTAAGGGCTGCTCATTTGCATAAATAGCCCCCCTTTTTCTGTTTCTGAATCACAGTGTCCAGCCAATACAAAAAAGATTATGAGGTATGAAAACTGCACATATCTCCACCACAGAACAATAACAAGATCTATACTTTGATTTCCTGGGAAATAAAAATTGTAGCTATACTTCCTGTCAGCCCATTCCTTTGAATGTGTTCTCTTCATAATTTGGATTTTGAATCAAGTTTAAATGGCAGTTAAAAATCGTATGTGGCAGTACACAATGAAATTTAGCTTGACAGCCTGGACATCAAAACTAAAAATAAATGACTTCACATCCAAATAATAAGTAATAACAATGTTAGGCTGCATAAGAATAGCAGGACTGGATTCAAATACAATATTAATTTTAGGGATATGAGTGACTAGGGAGAGACAGAGGCAAAGAAACAAATCCTTCATATAGCAATAGTCTCTTCTTATCCCCCAGGCAACTGGCTGCCTTTCACCTCGGCGGCGGAGCAATTATGTGGCATAATGACTGCAGTGCAAATAAGCAGAGAGATTTTATTAAACCAAATGAGCAAATCATCTGCGTATTATTGCGATTTGATTGACAGTGACAAGTGTCGAGCAGACACGGATGTGAATATGATAAAGAAGCTTGCAGGAAAGCTCTTGATAATGTTACTCTTGATAAAGTTGCTCTGCAAACCTCTCTAAGTAAATAAAGGGGAAAGAATATGATGCATATTAATTCGCATAGTTTGCAACCTGCCACAGGACTAGAGGAAAAGTTGCAATAGGTTCAGCACATGGCATTTCATATGAATTCTAAAATTGCATTTATGAGTCTCATAGACTTTACAATAATATATTAATATTAAAAGTAAAGGTCATTCCACATAAGAGTTAAGCTGCCTGAGCTTCAACCTTTATATCAATAACAGACTCAGGCTGGGGGCACGAGGAGGAGGAAAACAAGTGGAATGATCTGAATAAATGTAAAATGTTACTTAGAAAGATTGCTGCCTTTTGCTGGGATGTCCATTTACACGTCTGTACTTCCAGTGGACGATTGCATTTCTGACAGGCCTGCCATCAGAGTGATTAAATCAATACCTTTCATTTGGCAGTGTGATTCATTGGCATGGGCCTTCAGGCCTCCAGGTAAGCCAGGCTCACATTAATGACTGCCTTATGACATCATAGCTGCACACAGCCCAAAGTTCCACACCACTGCAGGCTGCTGGAACTTGGGATAATTACCTTTGGCACACAGAATGAATTAACCAAGGTGGCTGGGAAGCTTTGACAGCAACACCCAAGGAAGAAAAGCAGCAGGGATAAAATCTCCTGTGCTGCAATGGCACTAACATCCTGAATAAATTTGGGCTTACAAGCTCAAATTGTTTTAGTGGATAAACCATGTGATAAATAGGTTTCCTTCCTCCACTCCTTCATATTTTTTATTACTTCAAATTTGAATGTGAACAAGCCACAGTGTTATGCCACACTTCAGTGAACATTCTTTTGCCATCAAGTACCATCAAGTTGAAGATTTCCACTCTTTGAAAAAGAATCATAACTGAGAGGAAATGTTCTTGTCATATGAAATGCACTGTAAAAATGTGGAAAGCATTTTTGATTTATGTTGTAATAGTGATTTAAATATCTGTTTGGACATATTTCAAAGAGATCAGCTTTGCAAGGTTCTGCATAGCCTGAGCTGATTCTTGTGCTGTGCTTTAACTGTGCAAGTAAACTTCAGCATTCAAGAGCTGATATGCTCAGAATAACAGAAGCCTGATAGAAAAAGACTTCAAGTCTCTATAACTTACTTCCATTTTCCAGGATATGAGCCCTCCAACTCTAGTGAGCTTCCAAGAGGTATGAACTGAGAAAAAAGAAAAGTAGACTAAATATTAAGTACAAAATCCATTTGCTCTAGTATTTGTTATAATTTCTTGTATAATCCATATGTTATAATAAAAAAATTACTTAAACAAATGCTGTAATTTATTGCTTAAATGCATCAGATAACCTTTTTTCTACAAAAAGGAACTAAAGTATTCAGTAAAACAAGTTACTTTAGAGTTTCAAGGTTTTGCCAATCATTGTAATAAACCAAATTAGTATAAAATGGAAGGCTTTTTTATTTATATTTTGGCACTTCCATCACCCTTCAGATAGAACCCCATTTGTTCAGAGTGGTGAAGCACCTTCCAGTTCTAGAGTGGATGGATCTGCACATGGCCCTCCTTAACCTTCAGGCATCT
Source organism: Thryothorus ludovicianus (assembly GCA_013397245.1). Classification (NCBI taxonomy): domain Eukaryota; kingdom Metazoa; phylum Chordata; class Aves; order Passeriformes; family Certhiidae; genus Thryothorus; species Thryothorus ludovicianus. The sequence continues at coordinate 806,279 of VZTB01016897.1, read as the reverse complement.
TTAAAGTGTCAGTGAAATGCTGGGTGTGCCCATCTTCCATTGAAAATTTAAGTAATGTACACACAACACCCTTATTTTTCTGAAAATTTAGAAAGGGAAAGTTCCCAAAGTTTTTACAGTCAGAAAAATAGGACTAAGAGGATGAATGAATTCTGTGTAAGCCTTACTACTTTGTAAAAATATTATGATCCCCAAAAACAAAGGATAATGTCTGTGATTATAGTGGTAAAGTGACCATTTTGCAGAAGGCAGCACAAATCTGTTTACTGTGACAAAACAATTCAATTTTATATTAAAAAATCATGTCTGTATATTCTATGCAAGATGAGTATGGATAGGCAAGTGGGTAAATTAAGGAAAAGCAGACATTAACCTCATCATAACTCCTGGGCTGTTTAAAAAGTTGACTCTGCAAGCCTGCTTTTAGGGGTATGCAAATGTCAGGCAGTCCTCTGGGGATACAGGCCTCATTCCTTGCTTTTGTGGAGCCAGAATTGGTTCTCAAGTGTAATAAGGTTGACCATCCTGGAAGGAAAGAAAAGAAAAAAAACAAAAACCAAAGTCAATCAAACAAACAGAAGCCAAAATTCAGACCAAATCTGAGAGACTCAAGTCCTTGAAGTGTGCAGCCAGTGGCGTTCACTGACCTTTCTTTGTGTCATTATAATCTCATCTGTCTTACTATTTTAGCACAAAATTTATCAGGAACAAAAGTTTCCCAGGACTGGAAAAGAAACATTTACAAAGCTGAAATATGAATAGGAAAAACATTTTATATTTTTTTCTAAAAATATTACCTCTTAATTATTTTCAGGGAACCTTTGAGGCAGATAGCTCAATGTTGTAATAACCACTATCATAATGGTTCCCTAAAATAATATTTCAGACCAGAATGCAACCTATGCAATGTTTAAATAGTCATGCCATGCCTAATTAACTTTTTATTCAATGTCAAACACATCTTCAGATGATCCATTTTTTTTCTGAAAAATTAAATTGATTTGCTCAAGAAGCAATGATGAGTAGACACTTACCTTAAGAAAACACTAACATTAGTGTTATTTTTCACACTTACTGTTCCCACAATTAGTTAGGAAGTATTTATGTCCATATTGAAGAGTAGGCATGTTCTGAGTGAAATTTCAAATGTCTACTTTTCCAGAAAACCTGGAGGATGTGAGCAATTGAGGGCTGAACCAAACTGTTATGGCCATACATTTCTATAATCTAATTCAGGGCTCTAGAGATAAAAAGCCCAGATCCCTGCACATTTCAGCAAACATAGAGCAAAAGCTAACTACAACTTACCAATATATCTGATCCCTCATATTTTATTTAGGCAAAATCTTCCATTGTTCTGGAGTTCTTACAAAGCTTCTTGAGCAGTCCCAAGCAATCAGTGCACTATTACTGGCCTGTGCCATTGCTGTTAATAAAATTGACTGTACTAGGTTGCATCCAAAATAACCTAATTTCAATTAAAAAGTCTGAAAGAAAGTGTAGTGAGAAAAGAAATACTTAATTGTTGTTAGAGAAAGCTACATGTTGAACTGGACCTGGCCACTAAATCCTGGCCTGGATTCAGGTTCTCTGGCAATCTCAAAGCAGGGCAGCATATTTCTAATAGGAGATGGGAGAACTTGGCTACTCTTATGCATATAAATAAGATAATTAGATACAAAAGTTATTTTTGAATGGCCTTTCTTGCCATGCAGGCTGACGCTGTTCTCACTCCCAGTCATGGACTAATCTTGGTCACAAGAAGATGGAAAATATAAATACATTTCAAGTCATTTATGCATCATACTATCCAAGCTTAGGATCCCTTGCTATCAGTCATAATCTGCATTACTATGACAGTCTGTCACCTTGCTGTATTCATTGTGAGAACTAAGAATTATGTCTATAATAACAAAAAAATTGCCATAGAAAAAATATCATAGAAGTATTCAAACCAAATCTTCCACTGCACTTCAGAAATAATGAGATATTAGACAGAGGAGGCCCTGACACAAATCCCTCTGTGAGGAGGATCATAGTATTTGTTAAAGTAGGCAACAATTTAGAATTAAAATAAAAACACTAAACAAAACCAGTTAAATTACACTTCAGGCAAGTGGTGCTCATCTGTTCTGTGAACTGTAGCTCCACCTCAGCTCCAGAGAGTTCAGAAATATCTCTAATGATGGTAAGTCATGATCAGTTTGTGTTTTCCTTGAAAAATTGGAATAAAGAGGGAAAATTGCTCAACACACAGCAGTTTGCACAACTAAAGGCAATCAGAAACAAACCATCGGATTGTCTCTCAATGCTCTCATCTGCCCCAATTAAAATAAATAGCTTTAATGTAAATATCATCATTTCAAGAAAACCCCCTCAACCATAACCAAATACATTAATCACTCTCCTAGAACCTTTCATTTATTTTGGCACATTTTGTGATACTGACACTACTAAACTTTAATAGGCATGAGATTTTTCTATGTTATTATTTTTGAAAAGAAAATACAAGGTTATTACACAGAAATTTTGATAAAGTAAAAAAGCTAAGAATTCAAATGCACAAAATATAAACTACCTCTTTTTAAATTAAATTGCAAATATTTGGGAAAAAACTAGAGAAACAAAGGGATAACTATGTGGCTCAAATTTTCATTAAAAAGTACAGAGAGTCCTAGAATGGACACTCATTACCAGTATTCTATTTCCAGCAATTAAAAAAAAAATAAAATTCTGAGATAGGAGAAATCAAAATGATTGTGTCTGGAACTCAGCACTGCCCTTGTATCCATTTGGGACACAGGTAGGATCCGTGCTACGTCTCTCAGGCACAGCCACACTCCCTGCTCTGCCCAAGAACTCCTTCACAAATTGCCCAGCTTGTGGGATGACGACTTAGACAAGTAAATCCTGTTTAGATAATTCCATGTCAACATATTACACTCGTGCTCTGTACCAAACCCCCCTAACTATTACCAGCAATATCTCAAAAGAACTGAAGTAGGTGGCTGACAATAACAGTAAAAGGGTGTTGGATTTTTTTTCTCCCTTTAATTCAAGCCCTCAGAAGGAGGAAAACATGCCTCCAAACCAATGAACATGCAGGCCTGCTAAGCCCAGCATATGCTGAGCCACTGGATGCATTTCTGTTGCTCAGGGTGGCACCAGAAGTTACATGTTGTATTTTTCATCCTCTGCAGTGGTAATTTCTTGGTCATTTGCCTCCTCAATAATAATGTTTAGCTGAGCAAAATAATGCTTTAGGCTTTAAGTCTTAAAGGCTCTTCCCCCTTTGCCTCCCTCAGTAGGATGACTGATTTCAGCCCTTTAGAAAAATAAGCTTACTTATGAGACATTAGTGGCATTATTGCCTCCTTTAATATTCGTGACAGTCTCCAGCAAATGTATCACAAGTTGGCATTTATTAGTGCTAGGCACAAGTAAGGGGCATGTTATTTGATTTGAATAACAGCTTGGAGCTACAGTTTGAGTCCAGAAATATATTAGTCAGAAACAATCTCATTTAATAACACAGAAACTAATAAAAGAAAAGTATTCCAACTGATTCAAAATTGAATTTATGAATATTGCTTAGCAGGATTAATGATCAAAAACTGAACCTGTTTGTCATGTTATAACAGACTTTTCGATTTAAATGCAAAACTAGAAGTCAATGAGTCCAATGGATTGTATATTGCTTTGAAGAAAACCAGTTCATTTTACACATAAGCTTTGAAATTGGCAATAAACTTTAATTACAGGGTCAGATAATCAAATTATAATCAAATAGCCTCACATAAAATCTGTGTTTGAAATTAATGAGATACAATTCTACTAGTCTGTAATATTGTACCTCTGAAACTTACTAAAAGACATTTCATTTTCATTTAAAAGTCACCTTAAGGACTTTTCCCTCAATTTCTTCTGCATAGCTCAATTTTATTTGGAAATGTCTCATTTTCAGACCACACATTTCTAAAGATTTTTGCATATGGAAAAATCATTTGTTGCTCCACAGATTTTTTTTATTGATAGTAAGAATTTTAATATAGCAATATTAGAAATCCTTCAAGTAGATGCATATTTATGCATTTTTAGAGAAAGCCACAGTTTGGATAATAAAGCTGTATAGTTGTTCAAATGCACATACTTATTAAAATTTTCATTTAAGATGAAATTTTGGATGACTGATCTTAACTTGCAAGTGCAAACATATATGCTAATGTACACTACTGCATAATCTATTTCTTTCTGAGTATACAACCATGATAATTTCTCCCTGCATGTCTTACCTTATTTGGAAGAAGAAATATATCTTATATTTAAAACAAAAGATAGAAAGAATAAATCCAAACCCGCTCTGGTTTTCTTAAAGATTTGCTGCTGTGTGGCTTCAGGCAAGTCATATTATATTTTATAGCTAAGCTTTCTCATGAAAAATGGCACTTACAGCTTAGTACAGCTGCAGTGCAACTTCACTGGGCTTATCACAGGACCTTACTAATTGTACAGTGATTATCAAAATGAAGATGCAAAACTGTTGGATAGATAATGTCAGACCTCATTAAACATGCAACTGTAAAAGTACAGAAAAAGTCAAATACTTCTAAAGCTAGCATTCTACTCAATGACAATACAAGTGCTTCATAGCATGTAATGTAATTTAAAAAAAATAGCTATGCCTTCTACTGAACCACAATTGTAAAATTTTACTGCTAAGTAAAACATTTTTACTTTTAAAAATCAAGTTATTCCAAGTTAAAAAATAACAATTGCCAAAAAGAATTATTTAATACAACTAGTCATCAGCTTAGATGGAGTACAACAATGAAAACTGGATCCTTGCACAAGAAAACCACCCCTCAGTAAACTTGGGCATGAACTTACACAAGAGCAGTTACCATATCTCAGTTATGGTAACTCATATCTCAGTTAGGCCCCCATGGGGCACTGTATTCTGATTATCTCTGCTGCCAAGGACTAAGAACATTCACACACCTTCTTAGTGCAGAGCAGCTTCTCTTCCTGTGTTCATGCCCTAAAACTCAATACTGACTTTTTTTGGAGTACACAAATGAATTTCTAGAAAATTAAGGGAACATTACAACTACTCTTGTTTTGTCCCATGTAAAAAGCAATGATGTTGTCTCTTTTGAATCACAGCAGAGGTTTTTAAGAAATTGTCACAGTTGCTCAAAATTGTTAATGTCACTGATTATTACAGGTTATACTGTGGGTATTAAGCACTGAGGTAGGGTAGGAGCTTTATTCATTCATTATTCAGCCTTGAGAACATGCGTCATATTTGGGATAGTTTTTAAAACCCTGAAGCAGTGAGGATTCCCTAACACCATGGGCAAGTTAACTTACAGCTTTATCCATCTCACCATTACCAAGTTTCTTGTCTTTCATAAATGTGAACTTCTTTCTGTCACTTGGTATTATTAAAATCAGAACTGACTTTTGTTTGCTAACAAGCATGGTTGGGAATGTGCACATTTTACACAATATCTCCATCTGCCACAGACACAAATGGTGTGTGGCTTCAGCCATTGTAAACCTTTGCCTCCTTTATTTTCTGTACATGCATTTAACCAGAATGGATCAATTACAGTCAAACTTCTGTCTGTAATACACTTGACTGGAAATGAGGGAGAAATATATAAGAATGCTAAAATTATGCTTCCTCTATGGCATTAATATAATTTCAATGTAACAATACCAAGCTCAAACATGCAACTACTTTAATTCTGGTTAATGTCTCCACATCATAACACTTTTGCCCTGCAATGTTTTAAAGCTGTGTGTGTTTCCCCAACTCTCTCAGTTTCTGTGTTTTATTTCCTTGCAGAGGATGAAAGCCAGTAACAGCAAACAATAGCTTATCCAGTAAACATCTAAACCACAAACAGCTCGAACTGAACTTGACAGGTTGGCACTTCAAGACAACAGCTCATGAGAAGAAATGAAAGAAGAGACAAAGTCAAGTACTGGCCTTGCTCAAGAGACTTTTTTGACTCCATTTATACAGCAGCACTTCCCTGGATGCTTTGCAGAATGGAGAGAAAGTCCAGTCAAACACTGCATGTCCAGGCCTTAAACATCTTCAGATGGATGGTTTGCACTCTGATAGTGACAATGGAGGCTGTTTTGAATCATACTGCTTAAACTGGGAATTCTGATGGTGATTAGAATCAGCATGACAGCGCAAGTAAAAAAAGTTTTCCTACTTTTTCAACTCCAGCATCTCAATTTTCAGCAAGCAGTAAAATTAACTAATTTAGTAGCATAGTTTAGCATTAACATCATGGTTACTACAAGCTAAATATTAACAACAGTTTACAGTATATAGAATTTTCAAAGAAATAAACCTGGAAGAGAAAGGATTTGTGAAGATCTCACCTGCATCATTGTTATCAGGTGAAACTGCAGCTGTATGCAGTGACTGTCACACACTGTAAGAACAACCTGGAGGTTACAGGTAACTCTCTGTTTACCCTTGAAGAACACCAACTTGTTCATTTTGTACAACATTTCTTTAGCTTTGACATTTTGAGGGTTTTTTCACATATTCTGAATTTACAGGAAAACATGTTTTGGATAGGAATTCAAATTCTTTCTCTATGAACACAATTCCAGGTTGTTACTAATGGACATACTAGTTTTGAAAAAATATACAAGCAAAAAAACCCCACCAGAAGCACACCAACAACCATAAGTTTACTAACCTCCATTTGTTTCCATTTGAAAAGAAACAGATGCTGAAATCAGGTGTTTTTTTCCTTTAATCCTGTATTTATAAAGAATGTTCAACAGTTTTGAACAGATGGAAATTGTTTCTTTGCTTCTTGCTTCAAAGTCTTTCTTAGTCAGCACATCATACAGTCATTATATTGAGGCAATTTTACTGAAATCCTTGTTATCACATCATCTATTCCTATGAACAACTCCCAATAAAGTCTTGGGACTCAAGGTATCCTATCCATTACTTCTTATACGTGTGTATCAGCATTTTATTGGACTCCTCAAAGGAGTTCTGCTTTTCTTTCTCCTAGGATTGACAAGTCATGTTTGGAAGCATAACACAGAGTACAGCTAAGGGTCCTTATCTCCTGGAGTGCTTTAATTCTTGCAGAAATAAACATGATTTTTATCTGCAGATTTTATACATAAACCACATTATTTTCTTTATTTTTTAGGAACTTCATCCATGATAATAGTATTTTTTCAGATCACTGCCAAACACTGTGTGAAATCCCTTGAGGGTATTTGAAAAGGTAATGTCTAAGCTCTCTAGATTTCTTCTCTCCAAATGATTCCACTGAAAAGGTGGTCCTTCAGGGTTTATTAAATTCCTGATCTGAGTAATTTTTCAAATTACCTGTCTTTCTGTACGGACTAGGGAGTCCAGAAAACTTAAAAAACAATATGTCTTTCACCTCAACCCAAGTTCAATCAGCTTCACCTTGCTTTCTTATGGGCTATTTGGGGAAAATGTCCAGAGTTGCAAGGCTGTGAGAACCTCTCCCAGGCCCAAGAACAATGAGCAAAATGCCAAAGCTCCTGCAGTCCAGCAGCTTCAAAATCATGTTATCTCTTGATCTCCCCCAAAATTAAATACAGTCTGATGTACAGGTGCACATCACTGGAGAGGCCTAACCAGCATAACAAAAGTGAATCTGCACTCAGAGGGGCCACGTCCTGTTCGTGTTTCTGTGTGTCCCGTGATCTGTGCTCTGTCCTGTGATTCCAACCCTGTTCATCTGCACAACAGTGCCCTGGCCTGGCCATCAGCAACTGCTTTTCATCTTCTGTGGAATACTTCATATCTCACATTAAGCTTCTATTGTTATAGCTCAAAAAGATACTTTTCCAAGTAAACAGTTTAACAAAGGCTCCTTCATAGGCAGCACAAATATCAACTTCCCACTTCCAGTTTCAGCAGCTTCTGGGTCTAAAATAGGCTTTTTTTCTTTAATATCAAGTTCACTCGTTGTCTATGGAAATACTTGCAACTAGCAATCCAAATCCCACATGAATGCAAAAGTAGCACTGCCATGATTGTGCTCCAGTTTGTGGCAGTGTGGTAAATTTGAAAATGCAAGTTTCCCTGAGAATACCTGAATCTGCAGAACCATTGAATGAGAAGCATGGTCTACCCTGATCATAAATTTGCAATGAAGAAAATATTCCTTATCCATAGTCATGAGTTAGTTTTGCAATTATTTTCCTTTGGAAAACTCCTGCCCCCATGTGTCCTCCCCCTGACCTCCCACCCTGGTAATAAGTGAGCAATATCTCAACCCCTTTGTGTTCCTGTGTCAACACTACCCCCAAACTGTAAGTGTTAGCAGCTGTGCACAATATGAAAGAGGGCTTGAAACACACAGCCTAAAACAGGAGCAGTCACAAGAGCCTCTTTGACTCTCAAAATGCTAAATCACACACTGCTGATCACTGGAATGGTTCCCTTTCTGTACCCAGTTTATGTAGTGGTTTTGCTGTTCTGGCCAACCTACAAATGAACTTTTTGTAATAGGAGGCCTAAAAACTCTGAGCATATGTAAGCATCCAAAGAGTTGGCAAGTTTTGAATAGCCTCAGCTTTCCTTTCTTTGTGAAAGTTTCTCTCCACTGATTGTATGCTCAAAATAATTTGTTTGTTTTAAAATCTATTCACATTTCTTAATGTTGAATTTTAAATTCATACTGTAAGTTTACTGTGTTTATAAATGCATTGACTTTTGCTCATCAAAATTTTCCATTCTACAAAATACATTTAGGTAGGCTGGAAAAGAAAAATAGTACAACAATGTTTTATAAGCCTGTAAAATGTGGTGACACTTACAACAACGCAATAACGAAAAGCCATCACTTTAAATGACCCGACACCAGTCCTTCTCTGCAACCAGGCTCTTTCTTGTCTTTGCCTTTTCTTCTATTTGCTGTCATCTTTTTTATAAACCCACTTCAAATGAGCAGGAGAAAGCTGCCACAGTGTTAAGGGTACTACTTGCTCCTGAGTTTAAGAAAAAACCCTAAACTCTAAACCCCTCCAAAATTATTTTACTGAACTCCCTGTAATTCACCAAACATCCAGTACTGCAAGATTTTTCTTCAGTTGAAATGTGATGCTTTCTATGCCTCACTGAGTTGCAAAGATATTTCCCTTTCCCCTGCTGGAAAATGCTGAGATAACTGAGAAACAACTATTTCTCCCATATTTTCAAACAGCCATTAGCTTGGTCTTGATTTGGACCTCTAGTCTTGATTTTTAATGGAAGAGTTTCTTTAATAAGTTTTCTGTTCCTCGTTTATGGGGAGAGGACTGAAATGGAACTAGCCTAGAGAAATATTTTTGTGCCAACATCCATCACTCTTTTCTTTGCAGCACTTACCTATTGCAGTACCTGCTAGAGCTGCTTGCTATCATTTTGCAGCTCTTGTTTCTTTCCTTTGTATTTCCTACTTCTCACAAGCAGTCAGGAAACAGACACACACGCATTCTGGCTTCATACCTCCAAGAAAATTAGCAAATAGTAGTTCTGACACAGAGGTTCCATCACCAGCTCCACATGATCTTTGGGCATTCTCTTGCTGGGCCCTCCCCTCCAGTAAATAGGAAGGTCATGCACCTCACTGCCTGTGAGGTACTGGCAGCAGGAACCAAAATTGGCCCTCAGTAGACAGCTGAGACCTTTGCAACTGCCTGGAGAACTGCTGCAAAGGGATGGTGAGAAAGAATTCACTTTGTGTGAGCTTTATTTTAGAAGAAAAATGAGAACAGTATTTTTTTGTGTGCTATTTTTTGAAAAGTTATTAACAAATGAAAGAAACCTTAAATTATCTTTTGTTTATCCATTACTTCAATTACTAAGTCTTCCTTTTCTAATTAGAAAGTTCAGCGTTAACCTTTGCTCTTACACAGTCCCTTTTTTTAACACTACTTTTAGATTTTTAAACATGCTTGGTCATGCTCAAGCAGATGCCTTCCTTAGCTGCTATTATGAAGTGGTAGCTAAACTGTCATTAGTACAGATTAATTTTATATAAAAAATGCAGGAGTGATCTTTGTGCCTCAAAGCCTTGTCCCAGCCACTATTAAGCAAATAGAATATTAAGCAAATGTATTTATTTGCTTAAGTGTGAGACTTCCAGTCAATTGTCAATGCTTTGTATTGCCCCATATTTAGCCCTTTTTATTGCTAATTTTGATATTTAAATATTTTTCCTTCTATTTGTTACATAAGTGAAGAACAAGGTTTGGGTATTTTTGTTTGCTTGTTTTTACTTACATGAGATTAATTATTTAATAGATTACATAGAGACAAAATAAACACGCTTGCACTTACACATTGATCAGCTTCCACTTTCCTCACAAGTGGCTGTCTTCAATTCTGCTTGATTATTTCAAAGAAATGGAAGACCTAAGTCAAAATCCAATTCATATGTTGACAGCAAAAAGTACCAAATATGACAGAACTATTTCAGTCATTTAGTTATAGTGCCATAACTGTTTCTAAATGTTATTGGAAATCGAGGCTGAGGATTACATCCAATCTATTTTAACTCAAGGTCAATAGTGGATTAAAATCAAAAGGATACAAGAAGTCCCTTAAACATACTTAGACTGTCAGTACTGGAATGGTGCTCATCATCTGAGGAATGATGTTCTTGAAGAGCCTCTCAAACTGAAATAGTGAGGAGGCAAAAATCCTAACTATTTTAAAAATGGAATGTGTGAGTGGGATTATATGATAACATTCTCTGTGCCTGTTAACCTTTTGATAATAAAATTACTTGAAATGTAAGCCAACCATACCAGAATTCTGGCATATATAGTCAATGTAACCTTGCCTGCTGCTTTACTGGAAATAATTAGAGATCAAATACTTTAACTGTGGCTGCAAAGCAGCCTGAAGTATGCTGACCCAAATAAAAGGAGAGTTTATTACAGTAAACATGGTGAATCAGTGGCCCAGAAGCTGAGATTGCTCCCATCCATGGTAAGATTTGCTTCCTCATGACTGTAGATGGAGCCCTAACATAAGTAAATACTCTCTTGGCAATACAAGTTTGGAATTTCATAGAATATATTGAGGCTTTTCAGCATTTTTACTTCTTGAGATTTTAATTTTCAGAACAAACAATGTGAGAGGCACACTGCTTTTCTGGTTTCTCAAGATGCCAAACTGATTCAGCTCTCCTCAAAAATACAGGAAGAAAGAAAAGCAGTTGCTCAACTTTTATTCTGTCCTGCAATTATCACCTAATCTAACCTTCTCTAACAATTTCTCTGCTTAAGGGCACCTCTAGGGTTGTCAGACCAGCTGAATTCATTTAGAAAATGAAATCCAAACCTGGCTAGTCTTATTCATCCCCTGCACCCATTACTCCTTTCATAATTTTATGCTACTGTACTAAAAGGCAAGGCAACAGCACATTTTGTGGATTTTATTGTGTTACAGATAAAACATACTGCTGAAATATGACTGTAAGTTTCTTGGTGAAGAAGGAGGGGTCACAGCACCATCTGACTGAAAGATGTTAGATAAAAGAGGAGCTATTTATAGGAGTAAAATATGTCTAAACTTATTACTGTGGCTAACAATACAGGCTTCACCAGTATAATGAATCCTTTCCTTCCTATTGCCCATTTGCTCAAAAAACAAAATATTTTGTGATTCCTTGCAGCAAAACAAAAAAAACTTTCACAAAACAAATAAGCAGAACTATCAAAATGATATATTCTTTCATGGTTCTCAAGATACTTTGTCTGTTTCACGCTTTAAGAAACAATTGGTGTCCCAAATGTTCTGGAAGTGAAACACACATGCAAAGACTGCTGGTATTGGATTGGTATTTGGCATCTAGGACTGAAAACAGAGAGCTGCAACAACCACAAACAGTATTAGAATACTACTACTTCTTTATTATTATTTTGTTTTTAAAAACTAGTGAAAAACCTTCATTTTATGTCATGTTTGGCAAATCTGACTGGTTCTAAAAGCTGCACGTCAAATAGTTCACATGGCCAAGGGTCACTCTGGAGTCTGAGAGAGGAAAAGCAAGGAGCAGCAGTCTCAGGTGAAAGCAGATATGGGGACCCTGTGCTGCACTGTGGGGTGGGGCTGGGGCACTCCACTCCCTCTGAAGTTCACACCTAAAGGTAACTGTGAGCCCACTGCCATGGCACAGCTGCTGGAGCAACCTCCAACACATGTGAACCACAGGGGATTCAAAAGACAGCTATCGATGGCAAATATTTGATATCCCTGGAGTTATGTGACATGAATAGGTACATGAGCTTATCTTTAGACTGAGGAGAACTGGTTAGCATGTGTGAAACTCACAATTTCACATGCAGAATCCTCAAAACACAATTTTTTAGTTCTATGTTCATGAAAGTACATTTCTAATTGTGCAGTAAAGTTGAACAATTATCAGCTCAGGTTAAATTACATAATGATGGAACCACTATCTCAATTTGAACTTCCAGGTTCAATAAACAGACACTGAATACAGACACAAAAGTTGAATATAAACTAGAATTCAAACTAATGCTTAGTTAGGTCAATTACACTTGCCATGCATTTTATATAAATTGTAAATTGAATATCAGTAATTGCCATGATGATTTTCAGACTGAAAATTATTTGCTGATTCAATTAGCATGTTATGTTAATATTAAAAGCTCTTGGGAATATCTAGGTTTATTGCATGCTAATGGATTCTCAGACAATAAATATGATATATCTGATTAATTATAAATAGTTTCTTTCAGTTGGACTTTGACAACAAATGTACTTAGGTACTTAAATGTACCATGCAGATTTGCAGCTTAAATTTGTTAATTTTCCTTATTTTGGAATCAAATACTTCGTAGACATTTATAAAAGACAAAATTGTCTATAGGGAGATGGTTAGAGTTTGGTTTTTTTTTGAACCAAGGAGCTAGAAGTTATTTTCTCATCACTCAGAAAATTTGCCTAAATGACTGATAGTAACATTCCTCAGCTTCTTTAATTTCTTTATTCAATCATAAGACAGAGGTATCTGGTAATTTTTACTTTTTTTTTTTTTAACTCAAGGAAAAGCAGCCTGTACAGATGAATGATATTAAATTTAGTCTATCCAGATGCTGAAATGTGCTCCAAGCTATACTGTATGAAATATCAAAGATGTCTGTGTGCTCTATTTAAGTACAATTTTTCAAATTCTACTTGATTAAAATAAAATTAAGTTGCTTTTAAAAGCTAAACTGTCCAAAGGATGCCCAGAAAATTCCTGTGTGAGCTATTTTTTTTATTTGAGCTATTTTATATTTTAATCTGTAATTACTTATACAATACCATCTAATAGAAGTACATGCTGTTTAACATCAAGAGATCTATTTAACTCTCACTCTTTATAAAGATAAATACAGAAATGAGCAGAGAGAAAGTGAAGAAAATAGGTTAGATCTGTCCTATGGTGACAGAATCAATATGTTTAAACAAGCACAACACAGTTCAGAGAACTTCCCTTAGAGCTCCAGTGTTCCTGAGCAGTTATTTGAGCTTCTGCTTCATGACATGGATCACATCTGGGAAATAAGGAAACTGTTCTTACCTGCAGCACCTCTGGGTACCTGTTGACCCCCAGACTGAATCATTTATCTGCAGCTTTTAAACCCTGCAGCAAACACAGTACATAATTAGGTATAACAAGATAATCTTCTCTTTCAAGAAATTCATTAACCAAGTAAAAGAATCCTCTAACTAAAACAGTTATAGCAATTCATTTTATTAAGATCAACATGCTATTTATTTATTTCATAACTCTGCTAAGGCCTTTTTAAATATATGACAGTATAATTCTTTTTCTGGTGTTCTGGCTTACATTAGATAACTACTTTTGGATTTTATGCAAGACATATGGAAAAATCCATCACTGATTTACTGCACATTTCCACACACAGTCAAACTAATATCTGATCACTCCTGAAGACACAAAACCCTGCTTGGCAGTGAATACTTGAGCAAATTTCCAAACACATGGATATGAACAGTCTTGTGCAAGAAAGCTTCTGATAGTCAAAATGTAAACCAATACTGCAGAATGTACTGGGAAAGACAACAAAAAATAAATAATTGGGATTTATTTTCACTTCAGAAACAACTGCAACAGAAGCAATTGCAATAAAATAAAAGTACTGCAATAGCTACCTCCAATACTATGTATAATGGATTCTGAGTTTTATAATTATCCACATGAAACCCCTTGAGAACTTTTTCTCTTTTTTTAATAGCTCTATAAGACAGAAGTTTTCAATGTTAGTCATGAAAATGAATCTTCAGGTGTCAGTTAAACCTTTATAATTCTATTCATTCTTCTGGGTGGCTGTTTGCAGTTATCCATACTGATTCCTCCAAGAATAAAAGGTGAATACTCTACCTCATCATTGCTTTCAACTTTCTGTCCTAAACTCCATTTGTAATCTATTTCAGTTAGGTCCACAAGGGTAGTTTTAGTGTTGCCACAGCAGGTGGAATGACCTTTACCCTGTTCCTATTTTACAATGTGTTTTGTGAGACTCTTGACACTTTACTTAAGACCACATTAGGAGGAATATACTACAGGAGTTATTGTCTTCTGAAAGTAAGATTTAATTATTAGCACATTTAATTACAGACAAACCTAGTAATTTTCAGTTATTCAGAAATCCATCCTCTTTTTAAGGACACAAGCATTTTCGGGTTTTTTAGGATAAAGTAAACAAGAAAACAAAACAGAGGCTGCTAATCCTAATTTGGGAAATGTTTAACTGCAGGGCAGAGTTCACAGATGGTTTTGGAGCTTCAACAGTTTTGTGGGCAATATGGTTAATTTTGATTATATGAAAATGTCAAGACAAATTATCAGAGGAAAAAACCCTCAGAAGGTTTTCTGAGGTTAAATGGCAATAAGGAGACACCTTTCTTTAAGAAGAAGAAGCAACTATAAACCATTTTGATGAGAGTAGTCCCCTTGAACAAAGGAGGAGTCCTCTGGAACAGAGCATTTGAAAAGCAAAACCATGCTTTTTGATAGATACTTTCTGTCGTGAACATAGGAGTTAATCCATTTTTTTAGGAAGATTAGCTGTCAGATTAACACATCACCGATGGGAGTCAGTCTAAAGCAAGGATGTGCCTGAAGGATGATGTGCACCCACATGAAGGAGGGTTTACAGAGGCTGACTTACAACACCAATGTGGAATGCAAATCCTGCCTTTTTTTTTTTTTCCTTTTTTTGCTAATGCTGACCAGAGCTCTACAAACAGCCATTCTCAGTTGCTGTATCATGCTGAGTTGATACAAGCCTTGATGTGGATTTTAACATCCATATGCAGGCCTTACATCTGCCACACACATCCATGCCTTAACTCCAGGGCCTCTATTGTTCTGGACAATATACATTTATATGAGAAAGAATTTACTTCATCAAAGTGCTCCTTAAATACACTGGTTTTATCCATTGAGAAGCATCCGACTTCTTCTGGAAAGCCAAGTGTAAGTAAATTTTATTTCATAATAGAATAGAATATGACCTGTGAACAGCATATTTTCCTATCAATCAAAGGAGCAAAACCTTTCTCAAAGCAGCTGATAGGTGTCAATATTCCATTTAAAAAATGCATCCTGAGCATATGGACCTATAGTTATATCTCTCAGACACTGGGTATAGAAATACAATAGGAGTAATCTCATCTGAATTCAATGATGGTCCATTTGGAATAACTTGCTTTTGGAGACACGATCTTATAAAAGATTGCACTAAAATACATGGCTGCAGTTTACTGGTAAAGGCCTGTCCTCTGCAAATATTTTATTTCACAATTTTATTTTGCTCTCCACTCTTACTCTATTTGTGGCTTTATTTTTCACCCCTCATCAGGCCAACAGAGCCCCTTTTTTGCACAGCCTGTATCTGTATCTTCTTGTAATCTTCCAAAGTTAATAAGTAAGCTAAATGAAGGCAAAGCCTGCTGTGAAACAAGCTTTGTTCCAGTACACAAAGATTTGGCAAGAAAAGGAAGCCCTCCTATGGAAGCTCCTTAGAAGACAAGCCACAGCCAAACATCCCAGGTGGTGTCTGAAGAATCTGAGACTTTTGTGCACAGTCAATATTTTCTATGTATTGGAGCAGCTAAAATTAAATAAAAAAACTTTCATTTTCTTGCCTCAGCTCTCTGTATTTGGTGATGAACTCTCTAAACAGGTCTGGCTTATCTTGCACACGGGCCAGCTGGTCTCTGAGAGCAGCCCTACAGGTGTGACAGAGCCCAGGACAGAGTATGAAAGTTACCTTTATAATCTAAGGACACCCAACTGCCATTTGAGCACAGCTCACAGCTACTGAGCACTAGAATAAATGTAGGAGTTAGCAGGTTTAACTTTAAAAAACAGCAACAAAAGCAACAACAAAAAATCCCCAACCAACCCAAAGAAGTCTGTATGTACAACTTCATTAAAGAATAGAACTCACTCAAAAATGAGTAAGCATCAGGTTTTAGACCACTGGACACAGAAGAGATGATTTCATGTGGTCTCTTGTATCAAAACATACTTCTTTTAGACAATTCACGAACTCAAGTCAAAAAATATTTTAAAACTAGATTTTTTTAAAAATTGAGGCATAGAGCATCTTAAACAAGCAATTTGAAAATACAAAAGTAGTTTCAAGAGGTGCACCTGGTCTTGCTTTTAAAGTGAAGTACACAATGTGAACACAACATGGCATTTTCTTTGTCAAAGCAATGCAATTTTTTGATTGCAAGAGAGTTACTTTAAGTCCTAAGTCTCTTCAATGTAACTAAAGAACTTTACAGGAAGAAGCAGAGGAAATTCCAATCAAGTATTATTCTCATCATCCAAGCCCAGTGCACTGTAATAGGTAAAGAGTGAGGGAGCTGTTAGAGGCCAAGTGTTTACAATCTTATTAATAACAGGTCATTCAACATATCCAGCTAATTAGACAACTGCCTCACCTATTTTGCATTCTCTCCAAGATTAACAACATCCCAGAGTCAATAAATTCAGAAACAGTAACAGAAGCAGCAAACAGGGACACAAGTTATGTTTGAAGATTTCCTGAATTCCTGAAATCTAAAAGGAAACTCAAATCCCTTTTAGATCAAGATGAGATTCAGAATTGCCCTATAAATTAAAACTAGTAGTTCCTACATCAAGCATTTATGTCCACAGAGAGAAATAATAACTACTAATTCTATTTGTTCTTTGTTCTAAAAATGAACTATTGACAGAAATATTATCTCAGTACAAATGCTGATGTTATTTCAGGTTGATAAATGAAGATAATTCCTGCCCCTTTATTTTATCTCCAAAGCACCAGTGTAAAGGTGGGGAACCATCTAATTCAATGTAGAAGATAATGAAATAGTAGAACAACAGACGAGTAATGAAAACTGACGGGTTTTGTATGTGTTTGAAGTAAAAGGATTTTTTTTTGTCTAGTAGAAATGCTGTTTGAATTGTTTCCCCTTATTTCATTTTAAATTTCAAAACAACATTCTTTTCTAAGTAGACAATAGGAACCAAAGCAAGAAACTGCATTAAAAAAAATCTCTAAAAATCTAACAGGCTTCAGGCTATGCTGTACTTTTTCTTTCAAATATTTCCACGTAAAATCAGATGTTAACTCTCTGAGTGAACCCATGTGCAAACTCTTTATTCATCAGATTAATGGCTGTGGAGCAACAGGCAACTGAACACATTTCCACACACATAAGGTATTCATGACTTTCCAGAAAACTTCACATTTTTGCAACTACTTTTCAGTTAAATATGTTGCATCTAGTGAAGAAGAAAATAAATTGCAACAAGGTTTAATGGGAAACTACAGTAAATGTATTGACACAACTAGAAATTTGTTTCTTTAAACGGGACCTTGTTACTACTCTGACAGATGGATTTTTGCCTTTCCATACATACAAAAAAGAAAATAAAACCCAGCCTTTTCTCTGAGATACTTCAGACTATCCAGTGTAATATCTCTGCTGTTGCTTTTATTCTGATCCAAGGCACAATCCACAGAAGAATTTAGTCAGCTTCTGTGCTATAGCAGTTCAGATATATGTTAAGGGTAGGAATACAGAAGTCAATATTCTATATCACATTTACATTTATACTGTATATTAGTACATGCCTCTAAATTTATCATCTCAAATACACAGAGTGATGTAGAGTACTAATGGTGAGGTTCCACTTCTGGTCACTTTGATCAGCAGGAATGTGGTAAATAAAAACAGGATAAAACATGCTGGTGTCACAGGGAGAGGAAGGAACTCTACACTTGATGCAAAAGTGACAATATAAAATTAAAGAGTGACTCAACATTTGCATATGTGATAAAAGTGAACTACAATAGAAAATGTCAAGAAGCAAACCCCAGGAAATTTGGAAAAACCTCTTCAAATATCTGGTCAACCTTCCCTTAAGTTTCTAGGATTAAAGTACTTGTTTTTTATCATTTTTTCTCTAAGAAAGACATCTGCAGCACTGCAGATGTTTTTTAGGTTGAACAGTTTACATTCTTTCAGAAATACTGGATCTTGGTCTGACCCTGTTTGTGGATTCTTATAAATATGATTGTTATGTTGTTCTTTTTGTTTTTAAATTTAACACAGATAAATTTTCAGTCTGCTGGGATACAGTGAAACCTTGCTAAACTGAACATTTTGGGACCACATCAGTTTGGATGAGAGGAAGTTCCAACTTGTGCAACACAGTGGTTGCTTGTTCAAGTAAGCATTTTCACATACGCTAAAAACTTCAAAGTATATGCAGTAAACATGAAATTCTTGAAATTATAACAGTGGCTAAAGAACAGTGAGAGCAGCAAGTCTGCAAACCACTGAGTGATAATTTGATTACTGGGTTACAGAATAGTTAAGTCCCATTGTGACCCCAAACTGAAAACTGTGTACAGTTCATGACCTCTGGACTGCAAGGAATTCAAGAACAAAGAACCTGAGCTTTTAGAATACATGACCTGTATCATGCTTCAGCTTTCCTAATGTCAGTTCTTAATTCCTTTTTGCTTTTTTTCCAGTTTAAATGTCTCTGCTGTACTGCTGTCCCATGCAGGATATGCAGAATGCAGTATATACTGCTGAGAAGTTCTTTTGAGCAATGAAGTAGGAAGCCTAACAACCAGGACAAGGCTTAATTTCATGTTCTGATATGATGAAATCACTAGAAGTGCCTAAATAACAGCAGGCAAATTATATATAACACATCCTCCTAACATTCTCTCACCCTCCACCCTTTTTCAGCTTGGGGCATTTCTGAGCCACAAGTGCCTTCTAATACTTCTAAGCATTTAGTAAGCCTCCATGGATTTCTGTTCCTAAAGCTTCTCCTGTTGTCCCCTGTAGGCATACAAAGCTTAACATTTAGTGCAACATCCAAGCAGAAGCTGCCTCCTGCTTGACATCTCCCTGACAGCACCAATAAATCCTCAAAAAGAGAAATGGGTTTTCCACAGAAGTTGAGTAGCACCAACACTTTTTGGTACTGGGACTGAGAGGAAAGAGTGTGTGTCTTTAAAAATAGACCATTGCCTCTGCAATTCAGTCCTTGCATGGCTGTGTTGCCACTTTGCCACTGACAGATCCTCAACTCTCACCAACTGCCTCAAGGAAGGGTTTCTTTCCTGTTTCTCTTTTCAAAGTAATTTCTCTGTGCTACACAGTTTGTGAAATGCTTTAAGGGTTCCTTGTTGGAAATTGCAACTGAGAGATTGTATTTGAAAAAAACTGTATTTCAGTATCCCACAAAAATGGTATCTAAAACCTAATAATATCAATGTGATACTAGTAATCATCTGCTGCAAAGTTATGTTTGACATTTATTACTGAATCATTTAAGATCTGTACATGCAAGTTTTTCTGACAGACATAATCTCAAAGCATAAACATTGGCAATTGTTCTGTTACCACTGTAGCTGTTTTCAAATCCCATTTGTGCAGTGTAAGTAGGGACATATATTTACATTGTGATTGGGACAATGCTTTACAAGCTTCCCAGACGTTTGGCATTTGTCATTAATTTCTTCTCAATCCTTAAATTATTTATGTATATAAGGATTTTGACCTGCTAATTTGCACTGCTGACAAATTCTCAGAAAGTCTCAATAGGTAGTGAACCTGTACTTACTACTATTAAAGGAATTTACAGTATTCAGTAAATATTTTTTAAAAACTTTAAAGCTTGTATATTTGTTTCTTAATGTCTACAACTATTTGAACAAAAATTATTGCTCAGATTAACCATATGTGGATGGTACATTATAGAACCATACTCTGCAATTACTGTATAATTGAAATAAGAGCTCACAAAGGGGTAGTCTGCAGCAACTAAATAGACCCTTAAAACTAATATTTTAAACAAATTTGCTTTGAAGGTTCATAATACTATTAAGGATAGAAAGTCCCTCAAAATTACAAATAAAACACCAATTATTGTCTCAATAAATGTTTGTTAGCAAATGCTAAAACCAGGCTTTTACTACAGCAATCTTTCAGCTCATTTTCTTTGTGTAACATCTGATTTCCATGCACCGTATGTCTATATGAAATTCTAAAATTTAGAATTAAGACGTGTTCTTTAAAGAAACAGTAGACAAATTACCCTCCAAAGCTGTGATAACAGCGCTGTATGCAAATGTCACAGCAGACAGTAGGGGGCAACTTCCATCCACAAGTGTGAAGTGGCTCACTCTGATCTGTGATATCTTGACATGAAGTGGGGACTTTCAGCACTTACCTAAGTTTACTGTGTGGTCTATATCAATCCTGTAAAATGCAAGGTTTCATTTTTAAATTCCCATTTTTTTTCTTCAGGCAGTGTGCTGAGGAAATATCTGATGTATATACTAGAAAAATGCTGCAAGATAAAATAACAAGCTAGTCTCAAAGCTGTTGAGAAATGAAAGAGAAGGACAATTTTATTCCTCTAGTTAGCAGTCAAAAGATTTCCGAGAGACCAATCTCAAAAAGATTATTTTTCCACATTTACATTTTGATAAATAATTCTTCCCTGAATAAGCAATTTTTAAAAGCAATGATTTAACACCCTAAAAATCAGAACATGGAATAATATAGAAGTTGACATAAATAGCAAAATATTTATTTGTGATTTTGGCGTTCATAATGAGATTGTGTTTAACAATGAATTCATATTTAAGAATAAAGTGGCGATCTATATTGTGTACCATTAGAATCAGCTGAAAAATGAAAGTTTTGTCATACATTTCCCCTGACAGCAAATGCTAAAATGAGGCATGCTAACAAAGGAAAAAAAGTCAGACATAAAATAGTATTTTCCAAATGTGCCCCAGTATATTATACAAGTATATTTTTAAATTAAAATATTATATAATTTATATAATTTAATATGCAACAAATTGATTTACCTTTCAAAGTTATGTTTAGTTTTTTAAATTATCAGATTGGTGAAAATAAAGAAATAGAGTAGCACTGAAATTATTTTTATAGCAAACCTTGTCAAGTAGAACAATAACACTTGTGATAAGCCCCCAAACCCAGGGCTAGTCTTGCTGTGGGGTTCACACAATAAAGTGGTGTCAGACCTCAGATGAATTTTTAGCAAATTTGGGTAGAACCATGAATTCAAGTGAAGGATGTTAAATAATGGGAACCAAATCAGACAAACAGTCACGCTCCATTTAAGCTTCAAGCTTGAGAGTAAAACACACTGGATGTCAAAGTGAGAAAGTGACTGCAGACCTTCCTCCTAAAGTGGCCTGAGATCCTCCAGGAATTCAGACAGGCAAATAAATTCAGGAGCCTTTGTTAGGGAGTCAGAAAAATTTACAATTAATATCTTGTCTGGCTTTAAACTCAAAAAAATGAACAATATATTTGCTTTTCTCACTGATGCAGCTAACAATTATTTCTCTAAATGTAACCCCACCTTAAAAAATAAATCTCCCATTTCACTTAATGCACTAAAACTATTTTACTTAGTAGACAGAGCATAACATAAACAAAGTTTACAAGATGTGACTAGCATCCACCCTCTAGCAGTTCCCCAAATGAATTTATATTTTCATGTTAATACTCAGAGAGCATGTGTGTAACTGGTATCAACAGTATTACCTTACAAGAAAAATTAATCATAAAAAGCATAGTAAAAACAAAAAGGATATCAGACATTTTACCACAAAAGATTACCTCATGATCCCATAATTTCTCATGTTTTACAAATTACTGGGTGGGGAATTTTTGTATTTTGTTTTGGTTTTTGTTTGTTTGTTTTTATTTTTTCTTTTTTTTTCATTTTGGT
Organism: Thryothorus ludovicianus; assembly: GCA_013397245.1. Classification (NCBI taxonomy): domain Eukaryota; kingdom Metazoa; phylum Chordata; class Aves; order Passeriformes; family Certhiidae; genus Thryothorus; species Thryothorus ludovicianus. The sequence continues at coordinate 783,927 of VZTB01016897.1, read as the reverse complement.
ATTTTGTTGGGGTTTTCTGGTCTTTTGAGTAAGTCTGAGAAGCATCATGCGGTCTTAATGTGTTTTGACAGGACAGAATTCCAGGTTGTCCTGGGTTGATGCTAAATTGTATCCCCATTCGTCTGTTTAGCTCAGAAATAAGTTTTGTACCTTTAAAACTGGATCTGAGAGTGAAGGAGAAGTGGTGCAATGTCTGAGGTGATTGTTTTCTAAACATAAAGATCAGAGTTTTCAGCTTTCCCTCACACACGGCCTGTGCTGGCTGTGGATGGTGGGACAGAGCTCTCCTTTGCTTTTGGTCAGTTTTTGGCTG
>VZTB01016897.1:740360-783596 GCA_013397245.1 Thryothorus ludovicianus | reverse complement strand
GTTGTTCACTTGTTGTGCTGGGGAGTGCTTGGCCTGTTAAATAAACAACTTTTTTCCACTTTCCTCCAAGGAAGGTTTTTTTCTGTTCCAAACCAGCTGGAAGGAGGGGCGGTTCGGATTCGTTTTCTAGAGGGACTCCATCCAGAGGTTTCTTCCCAAATTTGCCCTAAACCAGGACACAGGTGAAATCAAACAGCTGTTTTCCTTTGTCTGCCCCTGTTTTTTCTGTGTGTGTGCCCTTTCATGAGCTGTGTGCCAGGACTCAACTGCAGCTCCTTTGCCTATGCCCTTGCATGCAGGGTTTGATTTCACATGGACAGTAGGTGATGTGGCTGAGGAGAGCCATCCTGGAGGGACAACCAAGCAGACTGGGAAGTTCAGTCGTGTCCTGCATCTTCCCTTTGGACAAAATTACCTCTGTGTGACAGTCTTGCTAGTGATGTCCTAGCAGGTGTGCTTCCAAGGCAAAAACCCTGCTGATATTTATGGAAACCTCCTTTTTCTCCATTGTAAAAGCTTCAAGAAATCAGGCTCAATACCAAAACAGGCAAATGAGCAAAGACAAAACCATATTCATACCATGCCCCACACCCCTCCAGGATCCCCACCTGGGCCATCCCTCCCCTTTGCCTCCAAACTCAGGCCAGGTGCAGATGCTGAGGAGAAGCTCAGCAGGAAAGCTCCCTTTGGATAGGACACCCACTTTACAATGTTAACTTCTCTCTCCATTTTCCCTTTCATTTCCCTATCTTATTTTTTCTTGTTCCTTGTCTCCCAGGATATCTCCCATGTAAAAGGCCCACCTTTTCCCTCCCTTTCCCCACTGACATACAGAAACCCCCGAAGGAGCCCATATTCTTTGCAGGCACTCTAAAATCACCAAATCCCTTGAAGCTAGTGAAGTTACTCTTGGGCAGACACAGCTCTTAAATCTCTCAGGTTCCACCTCTGCTTTCTCCTGCACCAGGTGTTCCTGCAGCAGCCAGCCTCACCCTCACTGGTGGTCTGTGGTTACAGGGATTTTCCTCAACGTGCCTCAGCAGAAGTGGGAAACATCATGAAAAGATTTCCAGTCCTTTCTGCTTCCTCCCAGATGATGGGCACTGATGTGGAGGAATTAGCTTAAATACAGCAGAACACTCACAAGTAGTTAGGCTTCTTCCTTAATTAATTGTAAAGCCTCATTTCTCACATGGCAAGCATAAAGTTGGAGGGAAGCTTCCAGTAAATGCCTAAATAATTGCAACTCCTATTTGAATAAAAGCCTTTTTCTCAACTGCTTTTATTTGAGACCTCTTCAAGGATAGTTCCTGTTGGGACGAAACAATTCTGTTGGATTGTCAAGGCAATCTGTTGCACTCTTAACTACAAACTAATTCTTAGGGCTTAATATCTTTTCCCTACATCTTTCTGTGCTCTGTTTCTGTTTTTTTCTGTCACCACTGCAACTTGCCAAAGTTCATCAAAATTTACAATGAATCAAGTGCAAGGTTACAGGCCTGATAGAATTTGGACTTTCCACTTACTGCAGTGCAAATGAAACACAGAAAGTATTTTGATTTGTAGCATCTAGGAAGTTCTTGTCAACTTTCCCAAGAGCCCTTCTGTTGATTTTAAAACAAAACTCACCATAGTAGAAAATCTGCCTCCCACTTCCCTCCTGTAGGGAGACTGTCCTTCAGAGAAGGATGAAAATGCAGGAACAGCCTGTCTCACACTTACAGGCCCAGTTCTGTGCTCTTCCTAAACAGGCCAGCTCAAAAACAGAAGCTACAGAGGAGAGATTGACCAAAGCTCCAGCACTCAGAGCTCCCCACAGCACGTGCTGCTGTAGGATCCATCACAGGGCCTCTGTCACAGACACTGATCATGTCTGGCTGATGTGGGTGGAAATATAATCCCCCATAACATTCACAGACTCTGCAAAAAGCTCTGTTACTACAGACTTTGAGTCAATCACTGTAAATTCCATTCTAAAATAAATGAAAAGTTCCACTGAATTCTTTGCCTTAACTACAGATAGGCCTGCCAATATATATTGTTATATATTGTTGCTGAGGTTATATCTACTGTATGTTGATACACAACTGGTTCTGTTTTATAAACAGATCCATTTTTGTGCATTTCATCTAAGATGCAAATTATACCACTGACAATACCAACTGGAAAGCTTCCAAATGGGTCTTATTTTGGTATACTAGAATAACTTATTTTGCAGAGGAAAGGCTAAGGAATATTCTCAAAATATGGACAGATTTTCTGCAAAGATTTTCTGATGTATTCTTAAGTTTGCTGTGTTCTCCTTATTGATCATGTACTTTGTGTTTGGGATCAGATGCTGACTGGTGTCTCCTCCTTCCATTTCTCTGGGAAAATTGCCCTGTATATGGTAGAACACCTTCTGGTTTTCATTGTCATTGAAATCAAAGACTATCAGCTACTGTAGCTATTAATACTTATGAGCAGGTAATCAAAATAATTACTGGTTGATAACAGTTCTTCAAGAAAAAGAAACATCACTTTTTTTGCTGTTGTAATAAAGACCTCATTTCCCCCAATGGTTTTTCAATGGGACTTCAGTTCTTACTGCTTGAATATGTAGGAAATAATTTTGCATCCAAGAATGACATTTTGTCTAACTAGGAAGTAGATTATTTTTCAAATCCACAAACAAATCANCTCTTAACTACAAACTAATTCTTAGGGCTTAATATCTTTTCCCTACATCTTTCTGTGCTCTGTTTCTGTTTTTTTCTGTCACCACTGCAACTTGCCAAAGTTCATCAAAATTTACAATGAATCAAGTGCAAGGTTACAGGCCTGATAGAATTTGGACTTTCCACTTACTGCAGTGCAAATGAAACACAGAAAGTATTTTGATTTGTAGCATCTAGGAAGTTCTTGTCAACTTTCCCAAGAGCCCTTCTGTTGATTTTAAAACAAAACTCACCATAGTAGAAAATCTGCCTCCCACTTCCCTCCTGTAGGGAGACTGTCCTTCAGAGAAGGATGAAAATGCAGGAACAGCCTGTCTCACACTTACAGGCCCAGTTCTGTGCTCTTCCTAAACAGGCCAGCTCAAAAACAGAAGCTACAGAGGAGAGATTGACCAAAGCTCCAGCACTCAGAGCTCCCCACAGCACGTGCTGCTGTAGGATCCATCACAGGGCCTCTGTCACAGACACTGATCATGTCTGGCTGATGTGGGTGGAAATATAATCCCCCATAACATTCACAGACTCTGCAAAAAGCTCTGTTACTACAGACTTTGAGTCAATCACTGTAAATTCCATTCTAAAATAAATGCAAAGTTCCACTGAATTCTTTGCCTTAACTACAGATAGGCCTGCCAATATATATTGTTATATATTGTTGCTGAGGTTATATCTACTGTATGTTGATACACAACTGGTTCTGTTTTATAAACAGATCCATTTTTGTGCATTTCATCTAAGATGCAAATTATACCACTGACAATACCAACTGGAAAGCTTCCAAATGGGTCTTATTTTGGTATACTAGAATAACTTATTTTGCAGAGGAAAGGCTAAGGAATATTCTCAAAATATGGACAGATTTTCTGCAAAGATTTTCTGATGTATTCTTAAGTTTGCTGTGTTCTCCTTATTGATCATGTACTTTGTGTTTGGGATCAGATGCTGACTGGTGTCTCCTCCTTCCATTTCTCTGGGAAAATTGCCCTGTATATGGTAGAACACCTTCTGGTTTTCATTGTCATTGAAATCAAAGACTATCAGCTACTGTAGCTATTAATACTTATGAGCAGGTAATCAAAATAATTACTGGTTGATAACAGTTCTTCAAGAAAAAGAAACATCACTTTTTTTGCTGTTGTAATAAAGACCTCATTTCCCCCAATGGTTTTTCAATGGGACTTCAGTTCTTACTGCTTGAATATGTAGGAAATAATTTTGCATCCAAGAATGACATTTTGTCTAACTAGGAAGTAGATTATTTTTCAAATCCACAAACAAATCATTGCTAGATTATGCTCAAGACCTGTCTTGCACAGTTGCAGACATTGGACTATTGAAGCAAGATGTATTTTTCCACCAGGAATGGTCAGCTGTTGATGTTACACCCCATTGCTCAGGGTTGTATCCAGTGTATTCTGCACAGAAACTGCTCCCTGAGCCCAGGCTGGACACCCCAACCCTGCAGGAGGCTGGGCCAGAGACCAGCTGAGGTCCCCCCAACCTGAATGATCCTATCCTGACACAGTACTGGGACAGAACTACTGCCATGGACATCCACAAGCACTTCTGTTTGAAGGTTTGTAATCACTTATTTCCACAGACAGAATATCCTCAGCTGGTACCTGATCATTTACAAGCAGCTCTTGCTAGAGATGAAATTTTGCTAAGACTGAGTTAGACTTTGATGCTACCAGATGCTGAGAGCCTGAAGTATGATTCAGCAAGGACCTTAAATATAAAAAAAAACCTTTTAAAATGCTTCCAAAACCCACAGATGCATGATTCAAGTTCCTCAGAAGTTGCCTTGACTCATTTTAAAAGTTGGAAAAATAGTTAAAATTTTTCAAAAATACCAAAAAGAAACAAAAGCAAAAAGCAGTACACATAGGGTTTACTGTGCCAAAAGCAAATTTTTATCATGTGCCTACTAAGGTACTGACCTGAACTCTTATTCTGCAATTAATTTCATATATTTCTTCCAATTCAGTATCAGTTGCAGAATTGGGATCTAGTCCAATTGCTAAGAGCTATAACATAAACAGTAATGTGGATGAAATAATATAAAACATTTATAATCCTTTGGAATATCTCAAAAAACTGATAAGTCACTGTCATCACCTGCAAAAAGACCTGTCTATAATTAAAACATGTAATACTTCTCTGGCTCTGAAATAGGAAATACAGTTTGTAGCACAATTTTAAACCTGTATTTTAATTTATTTCTCAGTACACAAAACAAGAAATTTAAATTTAGCAACTAATACTTAGTCTTGATATGTTAGGAGACTTCTTGAACTATGATAATGTCTCACTATGCCTTGAAAGAATAAAAAGCATTTTAAAATAATATTACTATTAACTTTAATGTTGAACTATGAAAAAAGTCATAAATTCTGTCATGTTATAGCTAGTCTTATATAATGAGATAAGTTTTGATTTACTCTACAGCAAGATTGATTGACTTCATGAGCTGTTACCTGGTTCACGATGTATTTACTCTTATACCTTCTGTTCCTAGGTTAAGGTTATAAAAGCTTAAAAGCCACATTTAGAACAGATAAAGCTTATTTGAGCTAATAAATTTTCCATCTTGATCACCACTCCTGGGAGCCTGGAAAACAGCAGTTATCATATCACACCAGAAGGTATCACAATAAAGCTATAAGCTGTAAGAATAAATGGGAGAAGATATAATAACAAGTGATCATTTGACACTGTCATTTCGTCTTATGCAGAACCACTGTGGTGACCAAGTTATGCCACAGCAAAAATTCATCTATTCCACAGAACTGAATGCTAATTGAGTAACATTTTAAAGCATGGTAGTACCCAGCTTTCATATGGCTCCGTTGTACCTTAGCCTAGAGATTACATAGATGCAAGTTTTCTTCAAGCCACTCATTGCTAAAATCTAGACAAAATAGTACTAGGTTACATTTTCCACTTTCCCTGCACAATGTAGCAATTAGAATTAAGATTTAAGATCATTTTGGAAATACAGACTACTTAATGCAAGAACAAAACTTTCTGGTATGATCTCATGTTTATGTTGCATAAGATAATACAATCCATCTGTTGGGAAAATCCTTGCTGAATATTATATCTGTTTTAGCAATAAACATGAATAGAAATCAGGATTATTTTTTAAAATCTGAAACCAAGTAACAGTGAGCCTTACAAAGAAATGTGTCCAGGAACCTGAGGCAAATTATACATGTTAATGTTGGAGTCACTGAGAACAGTTAGCACAATGTAACCAAATGTCAGCTGGAATATTCTGCAGTAATTTACTGAAGAGATCTGTGTTTAATGAACATATGAACGCTTGGTTTCTAAGTTTCCAACTTCAGACGGTGAAGATTAAGTGTTAAGGGTGTTACTGTAAATGTTTAAGTGAGATGAACATCCCTGATTTTCTAATTTTACCACATGGTTTGTTTCAGAAGAAAACAAGCACCAGTTAACATAGTTCTCCTGCAAGTCAGTAAACAGTCACACACAAAAACTCAATACAATTCACTTCTTTGTTTATGTGCAGGATATTTAGTTTGGTTTGCAAAGTATTAGAAGAATAATAAGAACCTCCTGACAGAATACCACAACTAAATTTCTAAAAAGCCACTCAGTTAATCTCGGTGTTGAATCTGGCTGTTTCAAATTATTGTAATGTATAATAACAGTCTTATTGACAATATAGATGCACAGAGCCAAAAAAAGCTAGAAATAGTGGCCAAAATGATGAACTAAGTGCCAGCCCAAATGACAACAAACATATGGCCATTAACTGAAGAATGGAGGGGTTTAGGAATGCAGCTGTCTGTGGTCTCCTCGAGTTCCAGAGGAACGAAACGCTGTGAGGATTGGCACAGCCTGGATGAGAAGTACTGCTGAAGATGGTAGGTCCTAAAATGGAGTCAACCAGCAGACCACGCTGGAATTCAGAGATTTCTGTGGTCAGAATATATTCATTCCATTGGCCTCATAATGTACATCAACAAATTAATATTGTATGGATGTCATTTCAAAGCCTACTGAAGACGAAGAGCCATTACTGAAGCCATTAGAGCACAGATGGTTCAAACTATATGCAGATATTCATACTTGCATTTCTGCATTATAGCAGGGGTTTTTTTCTGTTGAACTGTAATGAATTGTCTCATAATCTATTCCATCTTCTTGCCATTAGCAGGCTTTGAATGTTCACAAATAGGAGCAAAGAACTCATTTTCCAGAGCTTTAATCACACAAAGAGGGAATGCCTAATTCTCTAAATGAAATGGTCTGTGATCACTGAAGCAGAGATTTAATATATCACGGCAAATTAGGTAGATTTTAATAAATTACTTATCTCTCTGAATACTTTACATATGCTTATGAAGAAACATAGCCTGTTTGCAAACAGTGGAAATCCACAGTATAAAATCCTTTGAAGAAAATGACAAATAAAAAAGTAAATTAAAAAATGAAATGTATTATATCCTCGTTCTCAAGAGACAATCCTTTTGCAGCATTGATTCACAGCTCCATTAAAAATATCAATTAAATCCTTCACTGAGATTGGTTAAAAGCTGTAAAATTAACTTTCCACACTAGACAGTAGTTATTCACATACAACGATTTATTGTATATGTTTGATGTAAGTCCTAAAAGTGACAAAACCCAAATGAAAACAACTGCCCAACCCTAAAGCCCAAAGTAGGTGAAGCAAACTCTGATACTCCTTGGCTTCTTTTTGTGCTTTGACAGATGTTGGCTGCAAGTAAATCATCTACTGTACAGAAAATGATTGTGCCTGCCCTCCCCCTACTTCAAATTATGGTAACCATAAACAGCTGATTATAATGTTAGTAGAAGGGTAAAAGTTATTTAAAAAAAGGTTGCAGTAATTTAATAAGTCCTGCAACTAGCCTAATTTTTTATATTTAATTGATAGGAACTGCATGCATCAAAGAAAACACATACTGAGATTTAATGTGCATAAAATGGATATTAGCATTTTAAAGAGGCAGATTAACACATTAATCCAAGTAATTTTCATATATTGCTTTTAATAAAATCTTCACAGTATAAAATTCTTAATGAGGCTAATCACAGGCATTCCATTTAGCGGGGTGATTAGGGATAACATAAAAGTATTTTTAATCAGTTTTCTAAGGCTTATGGTTTTTTTATTAAAAATTAAAATTTTGACTTGCATTTTTATTACTGTTTTATGTAGGAAAAAAAATCTTAAAAATGCAAATAAAGCACATTGCTCAATCATGTAGGTATTAATTATTTACAAGACGTTGTCCATTGTGGAGATATTCTTAGCCTTAGGGGGGAAATATAAAAACAAACAGACTGAAAAGTATACAAAACTTTACAACTACAAATCAAGCGTCCTTTTCATATAAATTATACATTAAATATACTGTAGGAATTACAAAGAGCTCATCTTTGATGCACTATCAAGCGTGTATTTACACTGGGAGAAGGAGCTTCTGCAGGCAAACTTCCTTTCATGCCTCGGAGTCATCTCTGCATTCCCCTCCTGACTGAGGGCAGCTCGTGCAGGGCTCCCACTGCTCCTCTGAGCTTTCCAATTACTGCACCATCATCTTGTGAAGCAAGAACTAGAAAGGAAACATTACAAAACACCATTAGCAATTTCATTTAAGGTTTCAGCTTTTGTTCTGATAGTCCTCCTTAGCATTCGGACAGATTAAAAGGCTCCTAGTATATGTTAAAAAAAAAAAAAGGTAGAGATAAATAAATAATAAAGAAATTTTTTCAGGTACTCAGCCTACTGGAAACTGAGCACTCTAAGAACTAGAATGTACATTAATGAAAATATCAGGGCTGGAATTAACTCTGAAATAAAGAAAACTATTCATATAAAAATTGCCCATATAAATTAATAATTTTTCACGATGTATAAATAAAGGTGTTTCCAAGATCTACTGAAAACATATATGCACAGCCAGAAGTAATTTTAAGTAAAATAAAAATATAGTAATTAATGCATTTTCTATACTGTGTGTATGATGGGTCCAAGTCAGCCTGGACAATTATTAGTATTTAAATAGCAAGTTGTTCTTTCCAGTTTGTGCAATGCAAAATTATTTAAATTCCAAGTTTCTGTGTGTTGTAAAATAGTGATAATTGCCCTAGATTAAACTAACTACCTTCATCTGTGTATATATGGGTTTTAAAGTAGTATTTAAAATTTCTATGTTACAGAAATTAGCTGACATGATTTAAAATTGCACTCTTTTACAATATATAAGTAAGCCCAGAGGGCCAGAATCTCTGCTGCTGTGATTAAAACATGCTGCAAAGTCAAAAATGAGGCTCTTTCCCAGTCCTGCACAAAAAGCAATGAGGCTGCCTAACATAATTCAAGAAGGAATTTGGATAAAAACAAATAATCTTGACAACGTACCATTTCAAAGCAAATTACACAGCTGACATAGAGCAAGGTTATGTATTTACTCTATTAATTAGGATAAGTACTCTGGGACATGCAATGATGCTTCATGTTGCAACTTCTAGGCTGCTGAGAGAGTTCAGAATAGGTTTAGAGAAGGGAAAACAGGGGATAAACTTTCCATCACTTATCCTGTTGGAAGGCCTATTATAGGACAGACTGGATGCTATTCTTAGAGATCCAAAGCATTTTGTATATTCTTGAACAAATCACTCAGTGAACTGTCAACTTCAGAGCAGACTTCAGAGGCCAGTATTGTTTTTACTGTAAGAACAGCAGGATAACTATACTTAGTGATATCAGAACATTAACTCTATCAGTTTTTGTATTGTCATATTATCTCTGAGAATTATTATTAGATTTCTTGACTATATAGCCTCTTTTTCATCCATCTTCTTGCTTAGTCATGCACTTAGCTGCTTCAAATTTCATGGAGGCAACTTCCACATAACCAGCAATGAAAGGGAAAAGATATGAAAAAGATCCATGCTTGCAGTCCTCAAATAGAGTGAATGAAGCTCATGGTACCTGAGAACAACTACATCTTCATGTGATAGTGTCCTATGAATATTTCTGTGCCTAAGTTTATTCTTTTTCTCTCAAACCAATATCCCTCTCAGAAAATGTGTAAATATTACTCAGGAATTCTCTTTATCATGTCATTACATTTAATTGAAGTTGATGTCTAGATCTTGAGAACAGATCCTTTTTCAATAAATTTATCCAAGAAAATACAGTAACATGCTCTTCTGCCAAGATCTGACATATATTAATGCAAAATTCATTTTAATTTTCTGAAATTTCTAAATTTTCAGAAAATATGCAGTGTTATATGTTACAGATGCAACAGAAAAACAACTGGATAGCATCTGCAGGGAAGGGCAAAAGTGTGGATAAGAAAAAGAATAAAAGTATTTTTAGCTAATACTATAACTTTAATAGATATAATGCACATAAAGTAAAAATTATGATTAGGGGAAGAAACACTCCTCAATATTTTAGTATCTGTCATTACATAAAAATTATTAACTTTTGACAGAACAATAAGTAGTAAGAAAACCCAGTCCTTCCTGTCATAATAATTCCCCCAGATGATGATTACAATTTTTAAGAGTTTTGTAAAAGATGACTTTCAAGGGTAAAAAGTTATATTTATATCAAATAGGAATTATGACAATGGGAATTATGGCCGTAAAATACAGAATAAAAACAATCTTCCAGTGAGAGACTACAAAATACCTTTTTGGAGGAGATGTGCTTTTATATGGCTACTTGGAGAAAAGTTATGGGTGCAGAAAAGCTGAAGTGTTCAGCCACATGAAGAAGTGCATCAAATCTGTGTGTTGTTTTTCCAGGGTATGGAGATTTGATTCTTTGCATTTTCCTTGTTGTGTTCCTGGAACTTTGAGTATTTATACTCTTCTTTGAGCATTTTAGCTACTGCATGGATGCAAACCATGTATGATAATGGAAATGGTAAGACAGCCTATCTCTTTTCCTCAACACTCAGCTCCCCAGAGCTCCAGGCATGGGAATTACCCCCAGCAGAAGAGCAGCAAAGTCACACGGGGCTGGCAATCCAGCAGGGCTAACTGGAATTCCTGCTCTGCAAAGGAACTGTGTGCACTGTGCCCAGGCTTGCAGCTGCTTCATGCACACACAGAGGGACTGCTTTATCACAAAGGTGCTCTCAGCTTCTGCCCTGAGCTCCACCACAGTAGGACAGAGGGCTGAAATGATGAGGGAGGAGAAAAATGCACCATTGGTAACCACGGTCCTGCTGCCACAGGCAACAGGAAAGTCTAAGCAAGGAGAATATTCTCCTTCACTGTGAGAGGACTGAGTAACCTCCTTGAGCCTTCTCACGAGCACTATAAAAACACTCTGCAGTGGCCCAGGAGAGGGAAGATTCCACAGCTCCTACTCACCTCACCCTGCTTTGGGGAGCTGCAGTGAAGGGCTGCTCACACTACACTGACCCCTAACCCCAGGGTTTCACACTGTCTTGGATACACTTTCATAGGGAGAACACAAAAGCTGGAGCTACTCTGGGGGTTATACTGACAGACATCAGCAATACAGAATTACTGACAAATTTTAATAAAAATATATAGCCCTATTACAATGCAGTATGTTGTACAAAATAGAGAATTACAGGAAGCAGACGTGTCTTAAAGTTCTTAGGTTTTATAAACTAATTACTACGAGCTGGGGATGATGTTTGGTTTTGGTTTTTTTAAACATATTTTAAGGAATGACAGTAATAGTTTCTGCAGACTTTTGCAAACAAATGTGGAAGCCTTTAGTTAATATTGAAGAATTTTTTCTTGACACAATGTCAAACAATTACTTTCACAGTAAATCTTCCAGAGAAAAGGAGAAATTCAAGAAATCATTTTTAAGCTATAAAAGTTTGCAAGGAAGTGGCCTCTAAAACTCACCATCAATGTCTTGTTCTTGGTATTTCTTTGCTTCTGGAATATCTTTTTCAAATCGATTCAGCAAAATCAGCATCTTCACATTCAAGATCCTGTTCATCTTCTGATGAGTACTGAGTACTGTAAATTTTAGGGTAAACTCACACAGAAAAATTGCATTCAAAAAGGATTAAAAATCAACCTAAAAAACAGAAAAAAAGGTAAAATTGCATTCTGTTCTTTATTCTTCCACTGCATAAACAAGAACTCTTTTATCCATTACAAGAATAGTCCAAGACTATCTCTTTTAACTCTTCCCTTCATCTTTAGTATTATTTAGCTGTACTAAAGAAGAGAAGTTGTAGCCATGGATCCACAGGCTCACAGAAATGTTTCATTTCTGTTCCCCCTCCCATCACCCCATGGTACAATTCTTGTTTATATGGCTATACAAACAACTACACAAAATATATGCTTTTCTTCTGTGAACTTAAATTACACCCATTGCCTCCAAGTATGGCTTTCCCTTCAAACACATAATTCCAGTATTGTGTTGGAGCTGGCTTGAGTTAGTGGCTTGTGCTGGGGCCAAAAACACCAAGACTGACAAAATGACAGGAATTTAGAGCTAACATTCGGTATGTCTTGGCAACATTGTTCAAACTGTGAATGCTTGTGAGCTTTACAACCTAAAAATGTTACAACAGACATAATTTCAAACGGGTAACATCAAGCTACATTATATCTAAGGCTACAGGAAAGGGTATCTTACACAAAATACGAATACATGAATAAAGCTATGGATAGTGTTACTTTCTACATTTCTCTCTGGGATCCCAGACTTTCTCTCTAGTTGCTTTCCACATTTCTTTTCTGTAATACCAGGTATAAGGTCACACTTCCTTGCAGGAATTCCAAACCTACTGAATAGGAAGAAACTCTTAACACCCTGCTAAAAAGCACCATGTGAGAAGGCAATTGCTAGGCAGTGCAGGAAAGAATAGAAAACTAAATGAAACTAGTTTGTCAAAAGAAAAAACACAGTAAGTGCTTAAAACATGTTTTACAATGAAAGCCTGAATGATTATTTATTTTTGGTTTTAGAACAACATTTAAAGGCATTATCACCAGCAGGTAATTTAGAGCAACCGGACAGGAGCTCTTACATAGGCAAGTTTTATTTTATTCCAGAGATCAGAGATTTCAAGCAGAAAGTAGAAAACTTTGTGCAAGAATTCAGTGTATTAATGGGAAGCTCACACTGTACACATGCTCTATTCCATAACATGGAAGCACAGATTTTGTTCCTTTGGGGAACAATGACTTCATACAGTCTGTTCCTTGGAATAACAATCATTTCCCACCAAGAAATGATGCACCTGTCAGGATCAGCCTGGAAACCTCTTGCATAAAGCTGTTCACTCTTGTTATCACAGCAGGGTGACTGTTAGAATGGATTCCTCCTCTCCTCACACGTGTCTCTCCTGACACTTGTCAGAGGAGCACACACTCCACCTCCAGGTCTCAACTCTCCAACTCCAGGCTGGCAGGAGCAATCAGGGAAGTTTCACCACACCACTGAAATTTCTACACTCTTAAAATGCTGAAAAGCAACAATGAAGGAATAAAAAAATAACTATGATACTGTTATATAAAGTTAAATGGATGGCCAGAAATGTGTCCTGTTAACTGATTCAGAGACTTGAACATGTGAGTAAATAATGAGAGTGTTCAGATGCTGAAATAATAATTCTGTATCCTGTTTTTATTCCAAAGTTTTACAAATATTAGCAAGTATATCTTCCTAAAATTAATAAGGATTTTAAATCCCCATTATACAGAAAAAGAAAACAAAAAGCCTACCCATGTCACACAATACAGGTATAAGAAAAGCAAATATTCTGAAAAAATCTCCATATTAATGACAGAGACAACAACTGTCTGAAAACATAAAGAAAATATGCTTGTCAAAAGAAGAGAACCATCCTTGTGGTTTGCAACAATTACTAACCTCAAAAGGATTTCAAACAGTCTTCCTAGACTCCTAATACCTCATGCTGATATATTTTACATTTTATATTATTCTATTTAACAGCATATTTTTCTTGATTTTTTTTGATACTGATTATTTTTGCATTTTCTGCAACTAAAGCTGTTAAATCAAATGTGGAACCAAAATTAACAAAATTAAACTTTTAAAATGATTTCATATCAATAAATGAAATTGAAAGAAGAGAAAAATGGACTTTATTTTGAAATCTTATATTCATGAACAGTGAATTTCAGTCCAAACAAATTTCAGACTGGATATTAAGAAAAAATTATTCACTGAAAGAGTTGTCAAGCCCTGGAACAGGCTGCTCAGAGAATTGGTAGAGTCACTGTCCCTGGAGATATTTAAAAATGCAGTGCTGGGTTAACATTTGAAATCGATGGCCTGAAAATTCTTCTCCAACCTAAAGAAGACTCTAAAAAATACATATACATTCCACACCAACTAATATTTATTTATTTGTAAGCATAAATTAAAAGGGTAGAAAGTTGTAAAATGCATTACTTTCAGGGTCAAATTGGTTTAGTTTCAACTACAGAATTAGCCTACAGTTGCAACTTTGGCTTAGCAATAATTTTATGTATTATAATAGTATATTCTTTTCAAGAGCTATTCATTAGTGATTCTTCTTTCAGAAAACAAAAATAGTATGTGACTTATCCATTTATTTATGTTCTAATATGGATCCAATCATTATGAGTATGATTTCCAGCAACATTCATTGTGACAGGAAAAAAATAAATTAATACATTACTTAATACACACAATACACTGCCTATGCTGCTATAATTTGGCCTAGCACAAACACCAATAAAGTGTCAGGCTAAACCATCTGCAGGCAATTTTCAATGATATTTATATCCTTGATAATTTGGTTTCCTGAGCTTTAAAGCATTAGTTTGGTTCAGTTCCTGTTTCAGCTGAAAAAGCTCTGATACTGGTTTGTAAGGCTTGTGATAGAAAACACGTGTTGAAGATAAAACTAGGCCAGGTTTAAAAGGCACAGAGTTGGAAACTTTTGGTGTATGGGCACAATCTTTTCATAAATTTTGTTTCTTGGTGGTCCTTTTGCTAGGATCAAGTAGGGAACTGGACTACTGATGAACTTCCTGTCTTCCTATTTAGCCCATGCAGAAATGAAATTTCAACAGGATCCAAGCCAGACACAGCAGTGAGTGCAGAACACAACCCACCTACAGACACAGAGAGCAGCACCATGGTAGCAACGTGTAAAAGATGAATGCTTCTGTTCAGAGAAAAAGCTCACTGCTATAATCTCACCTTACTTTCTCCTCACTCAGCCTTGTAAAATAATTATTAAAAATATCCAAGTATTTATAGGAGAAATTGTGGCACACTGACTAGCTGTTTTCCTTTGCTAATTTGTTCAAGGAGTATTTCATCCTCAGTATTGTCAAATTTTAGTAGAACATTTTCCACTTTCCTATTCTATATGGTAGAATAAGTCATCTGCTTGCTTATTAAGTGAAGTATTTTTCCCTTTTTTTTTTTTTTTTAGATCTCCAAACCTAAGAATTGTTTTGGTATGATATTTCCATCCCAACAAGTAATCATTTCATGGTGTTCCCTGCTCCATTCCAGTAAAACCTGTTTTCTGGCCAAGACATGAAACTCAGATCTAGAAATAAAATGAAGAGAGATCACTCCTCCTTACTGTGGAGTGAATCAGTGATTGGTGAATAAATACACGCTTAAAAGATTTGCAAGTAACTCCAACACTTCAAATTAAATCAGCAGGTATCCTATTCTTCCACAAATCAAATGAATCTATAAATAAGTGATTACTCCACTTTAATGATTGACCTTCAAGAGAAAATATAATTAAAGGATGTCATTCATTCTGTATAAGTAGTGTACATACTATCACAATCAAAAAAATTGAATAAGAACTAATTTATTATTATTATTAAATTGGACAAGAATAATTTATATTCTTTCTCATATGTATTCACATAACAGCTGCCCATTGATTGATATATTGATCTATCTATTATTTCTGGAAATTCTAGGGCCAAGGAACATTTTCTACAGCTCTTGGACTCTTTAGTAGTACTCTGAATTCAGAAAGCAACAAATGTGCTACACTACACTGGGCAGATAGGTGCTTTTCAGATTTATTAGTGATAGAATAGAGATAGATTCTGGTTTTTGTGGAACAAATTTGTTAAAAACCAACCAACCTCCCAACCCAAACAGCACTAAACCAGCATTAGGTGAGCTCGCAGGATTCCAGGCCACAGGAACCTACACTAGGAAGAAACAAAAGCAATTGTCCCATCAGAATGCAGTTCTCATTCCTAGCTGAAACAAAATTTTTTTCCAGCTAGTTAGTTAGGTATTAACTTCTCAGTCAAACCTCCTCAAAGGAGACAAACAACAGGGTGAACCACAAGCATGATTTTCTGAGACCTGTAACAGAGTTTTCCAGCACTAACATGTACCTGTCAGTGTGCAGATCTGCCTTTAGAACAGAGCTGAGACCTTTCCTGCACAATTATCTGCCTTAACCACATTTAGTACTCCAAAGCAAACCAGAATTACTATTAGTATCAAATGTTTTTCACCTTTTAGAAGAGCATGAGGAAACGAACAAAGAAAAATAAACATTTCTTTCTTTTTTCCTAAGGAAAAGCAACAATGCTAGAATCGAATTTGAAAGGTCACGTGATCCAATGGTGTGTCACTGGCAGGTTTATGTGCACACTGTCACAAAAGATACAAGCAGCATCTAAGCATGCCACATAGCTGTCACTTTCTGTTAATGGCAATAGCACTCATGATTCTAAAAGCCAGTGGTCTTTATTGCTTTGTATTTGAAGTGATTTACTGCATTTTCTTCCACTGAGGAAGCCAGTGATAATGATAATGTATGGCAGAGTGCTTGTCCTTTTTGACAGCCTCAGTAATTTAATCCTCCTTTCCTGCCACAATATTTCAATAAGAGAAACCTCTAGACCAATGGACTGAAGAAAATCCACAGCCTAGGGAGTGTGAGTGAGTGTTCTGAAAGCTTTTCATTGTTTTAATTTAAAATACAAACACAAGGATAAGCTTTTAATTTTGTACTCTTAATATGACCTAGAGTGAAAGTTAGCCTTGGTTTGGAAAACATACTAGAAGAATGAGAAGCAGGGTTTTGAGAAATTCCTTAAGAAGTTTTTGGGCATCTTACATTAGAGAAAGTGGCTGCTTGCCTGCAAATGGTATCAGACTGCAAATATCTGCAAACTACTGTGAAAGATTAAAAAAAACTGAAAAGGTGTTAAAGAAATTTTAAAAAAATTAAATAAAGGAAATGAAACCAAAGAGGTTTTGCTAGGACAGAATTAGAATGAATATAGCTCCCTAAGAATCAAACACAGCTCTTCAGAAGAGATTTCATTTGTTTTTTAGGGGAGAAGGTGGAGATGGAAATTCGTCTGTCATTAAACTCCAACATTTTTAATATTCACTTTCTTCTAGTTACTGTACTCACAAAAATTCTTTTTGACTCTCCACCTCACAGTAGGGTTTCCTTTTCCTCTGTGCAGACAGAAATCTTAACACATATCATACTGTCCCCTGCTACCCAAAATAAATTTATTTGTATAAACAGAAAGTATCAACCCTGCTCTGGAGCTGAGAGTATTGGAATATAACAATATGAGGAGATAAGAAGGTCTAAATTCCTTGAAGAGGGATTTATTTAAGGACATATCTTAAATAATCCTTGGTTTCACTCACAATTTCTTACTTTCTTAGGTTAAAAGAAGCTGTTATTGTCATCTGCTGCTCTTTTGGGCATGTGGATGACTTTCCACATGTGCTACTCTCATGGCCAAGTGCTCCTGAGGCCACCACAGGAAGTGATGGGGAGGCAGCAGGGAGACAGATGGACAGCCAGAGAACTTCAAAGGAAATGCCACATCAACAGATTCTTCTCTTTCCCATAAGCATCCCAAATGGAATTTCCTAAGTTTACTAATACTGTATCTAAAACAACTTTAAATTCAAATTATTAACAAACCTAAAGAGTTCAAATTCATTTCACTCAATGGAAAAATTCAGACTAGTAAGCAAAACATTCGGCACAAGAACTTCATTCAAGTCTGGAGAAAATGATTAACTAGAGTGAAAATGTATTTTTAGATCCTGATGAATAATGTGCTTTCATAGCACCCCTTAGTACTGCCTGAACTTAGAAGCATTAACATTGCTGCAGGGCATGGAACATCTCATATTTCTATCCAATTAATCGTGAAAATAATTCAAAATTAACTTGTGACAGTTTGCCTCTAAAATTGTAGTTTTAAAGTTAGTCTTAAAGAAGTATTAAAAGCTGAAGATTACAATGACCCTGGAACCCTGTTAGAAATCTCTGCAATTCAAAATATTGCTGTTCTGCTATAATTCAGTTTTTCCATCATTCACATTCTAACAAAACAAGACTACAGCATGAAGCAGATTTTCATTAAATGAAGAAAAAAATGCTCCACAGTCTTGAGCTTATTGTAGAAAAGGAATAAACACACAGAATTATATCAATATTTCCTGATGCAATGCCTTACCATTTGAGGAATCCACTTTTAGAATAAAGACCTTTGGAAGTTTATTTTTAATAAAAAATACATCCTATCTTTCTCACATCTCTCCTCTCTACTTCCATTTGCACTTCAAGTCATTCAAACAGCCACATGTTCACCAAAGAGAGAAAAATTTTTGAGAAAAGAAAGCTTCCAATTAAATTTCATATAAAACCTTTCCCAAGTTTCATAAATCTTTCTTCCATTTCTGCTGTCTGTTCTCTAGAACCACTGTTTAATTTGGCAAGCCTCACTGTTCTTAGAATTTATGGGCCTGTAGTGTTTGGAAGCATTCTTGGATATCCCAATAACTCTTTTCAGTGGCAACAAACACAACAGCTCCTCTCAGTCACTGTGACCATCAGGAGGAACAACACAATGTCATGGGCAGTCCAAGAGGTTTGCACCATGATCCTGCACTGTCTAAACTTCCCCTTTCAAATTTCTATTCCAAGAAAGAAAATATTTCTGCAAGAAAGAAAATAATCTTCTAACCATTCTTAGTGAAAAAGTCATAGTTGAAAAAGACAATGAATGACAAGTTACATCTTGAATCACCTGTGTAAATGGAAACTCATGGGATCTTGTATGTCCAGATCACTGGAACTCTACTATATTGTTTTTCAACAGTGTTCTGTTAATCTTCTTTATCTCACATGCCAAACAATGACAGTGAAGAATGTGCAAAAACTATGGGAAAAACTTCAAATGTTTTTAAAGCAATGAATTTCATGAAACCTTCTGTAGCAGTTAAGATGTTTTTAAAACAGTCAATCTGTTCCAGTTATAGATAATATAAAATGCTTTATTTATTATAAGAATTAGTGATTTTTTTTAGATTACTTATGGACTTACTCCAATTTTCTCCATGCAAAAGTCTAAAAGACTATTAGTTTCCTTCTAAGCTCAAAGTAAATTTCTTTTTACCCATGCAAATCTCGTTTTTATTAAAGAAAATATTCAATTAACCTCAAATATTCAGCATACTCAAATCTAATTAGACATGAATAAGAGATGCAGCAAAGCTATAGTAAACACACATGCAGATTTCATTACTATTATCTTACTAGCTTCTCAACTGGTATTATCAAGAAGCAGACTCATTAGGGTTTTCCCCCCATATGCAAAGCTAATCTTGAGTAGAAATTAGACACCCAATTATCTAAGCAAACCTCTACAAATAACAACCACATTAGTGTAATGCTGCAGAATACAGTCCTGGAGCAATTAAGACCAAACTCTACCTTTTAGTAGTGATTTGTTGGGATATTTTGAAGTTCAAGCAGTTTTATAATCCATATGCAAGCAGTAGATAGAAAAATCAAAGTTGTACGGCCAGTTTATGATTAAGAGAAATAAAAAAAAATACAGCACTACTCCATTGGAAAGCCTTATGAATTACAGTCTCTCCAAAGCATAATGATATTTTCAAATATCCCAGCTTGAAATGTACTGACGTTTCATAATTACCTCAAAACTGAAATTTTATTCTAGATTCATCATATCCTTTCTTGCATTTTTAGTAAAACTTTGCAGAGCAAATACCTAAAATACAACTATGCTTAGATCATACCCAGTATGCCCAGGAATCAGAATACTGTGTAAGACTTTTGTACCTTCTGAATGCTTGCTATATTCAGAGCAATGAGAATTCAAAAAGCAAGAGAAATTAAGAAGAATTAACCCTTAAGAAGC
Source organism: Thryothorus ludovicianus (assembly GCA_013397245.1). NCBI lineage: Eukaryota > Metazoa > Chordata > Aves > Passeriformes > Certhiidae > Thryothorus > Thryothorus ludovicianus. The sequence goes on along the minus strand of VZTB01016897.1, from coordinate 763,662 downwards.
TTAAATTGGCTTATGGTATTATTTCAACAGGTTTTGAAGATGATTTTTCATTTCTGTCTGCCTAACTAGAACATCTGGAGAAGTGCCTACAGAAGCTAACAAGACGAAATTGTCCAGCTCATAAAAAGAGTTCTTATTTATGCAATGTGTTATTTAGCATATGATGCCAGAAATCCCATTTGTCTGAATGGAAGGAAGCCTCAGTGAGTTCAGGATTTTGCAGAACTACTGGTTTTTTGGTGGGTTTTTTTTTTCTTTACCAAGGCTTTACAAAGATCAATGTCCTTCTTGGAGTCACAAAAGTTAAAAATTGCACAGTGGATTGATAACAACTACTTTCAGATGTTCATTTATTAGTCTAGCACATGCAACATGCAGGATTAAGTATTCTGAAGTAAAGAGCAATTTATTAATAATAAATACAGTTGATTAAATTCTCATTTTAAAAAATTCTTATTAAAGAAGTGATGATCAAGTCCATTACACATTTTCTCTAAGTGCATTTCAGTTGCACATGGTTGGACAGAATGTTTTCCTTTCGCTATATCATGTATCAATAGGAAAATTAGTTTGTAATGCTCTTTCAAAAAGAAAAAAATCAGTTATGTAAAGTCTAATTTTAAAACATATGCACTACCAGCATATTTAAATATATTGCAGTTTCAATTTCTTACACAAGCCTACTTTTGTATTTTAGTTTACACTTAATAATTGCATCCTTATCTCAGTTCTTAAAAACCACCATTAGTATTTCCCAAAATAGTTGGAAGAATGAACAACCAGCACAGAGATAAATGCAAATACAATGTATAGGAAATAGGCTGTGTTGCAGGCATTTTCATAAGACAGAATTTTAGGGAAGGAACACACCTGCTCACCATGCTGTAGTTACAGTCACTCCTGTGAGCACCTGCTGGGTTTGGAAGTGACAGTGGAGTGTCCTCTGCAGGGGAATTGTTTTATCTGCATTCTTCACTCAGCTGCTGTATTGTTTCACCTGATGCAATTCATGACTTTGCAAAACCAAGTGACGTAATTTCAATCCAGATTTTTCAACTTCCTATTTGAAAATAAAACACAAACCAAAATAATTAATTTGTTTCTCGAAGTGTTAACACAAACCAAACATACATGTGAACCACCAGGGAGTTTGCAGAATTAATACTGATGGATTGATTTGACATAGACACAGTAAGAATCCAAACCCCATAGTTTGCAGTTAACAATATTGCTGCAAAAGATTGACATTTGATGTTTAAAATATGTTTGCAATAGTCATAGTCTACTGGAGAAGATGAGGCTAAGATTATCTTTATGTACTAAAGCTATCTGAACCATTAATTTCAGCTGCCATTCTTTCTTATCCTGTAACTGCTGGAAACAGTTTCAGTAATATTAGGTACCAAAGTTTTCCAAATGGAAGAGAATTGTTAGTGCCTACTGCAGAGTATATCACATTCAATAAAAATCCACCAAGTCACAAAGTTGCTAGGCATGTAAAGTACAACTGCATTTATATGGAATTCAACTTCTTATACTGAGCTTGACTAGTTAAATAAAACTTACCTTTAAGAGTTAAAATTAATAATATCATAAAATTAAACACAATTGTTCTTCATCAGACCTTTTCTTGCTCTCTTTTAAGTAAAATGACATTTTTCTTTTTCTTGTAAAATTGTCCCACGCTATTCAGCAAGGTCCATGGTATTGTGTTCAGTTACATTGTGATCATGTTTCTGTATCTGAGTGTGAATGTCAGACTCAACAGAGTCACAAGTACTCCCCTAGGTAATGTGAAAAAAGAAAAGCCACTCTGGTTTCCAAAGTGGAGTATGTAGGTGAGCATTCAAAGACAACATTCTTCAAAGAGAAAACACAACATGTTGGAGTACAGAAATGTCAAAAAAAATTCTTTTCACTTCTTTCATTTCTTTCAAGTTCATATCTTTATTAAAAATACTTCCCCTATGTGGAAATATTTTGACAAATTTTGATTTTAAACTTAAACCACTTGAAGTGTTAATCATATGCAGAAGATTAGCTTTCTAGATTCAGTGTTCGAACTGCAAGTCAATACTCTAATTTATTATGGAGATAGCTTACATTTCCCCAAGCAAATTATATGATTAATCAAACTGAAAAGCAGGTGTATCCTATTGTAAAAATATCCATCATATAGAAGAATTTCCATTGCTGTCAAGTCCTTTCAATATTTGATGAAGTAATTTTACCCCCTTCTTTCAAAAGACATTTCCTTTTATTATGTATCCTAAGACACTTTAACTAAAAACCCAAATCTGAATATTTCAATAAGGCTGTTTTATTATTCAGTAGATTCATGGAAATTTTACTAGGATGACAGAAAAAATTCCACACCATTCTGTCTCCACTAATACAGGTACACGGCTTCAGCTGGCAATATTACTGGGATTAGCATAGAATGATGAAATATTTAAAAGGAATTTTTTTTTCTAAAATCTAATAAATCAAATGACTGCCAAATGTCATTAAAGTGATGGTCTCTGACTTGAATATGCTTTTCATATTCAAATTTGAAAAGAAAGAGATGAAAGCCTGGAAAGGTTACTCAGTTTCAACTAATAACCTCAAGCACTCTACATTCACATGCATAAAAAATGAAATTGGCTCTATTGTCTAATTTTACTTCAGAAACAACTCTTTTCTTCTTGCACTGAACAGATGTATTAGCATCTGTATTTAAAGGGATATGCTGAGTGGTTTTGTTCGCCCCAAAGTATTTAGCAGCTATGTCAGACTAGTTTGTACACAGACACTAGCTTATGAATCAAGTCCAAATACAATATCCTGTATTATAAAGTGTTCCTTTTACATATCTTAAAATTTGTTTGACATATTTAACACTTGTAATTGCACACAGTGAGCAAAGAATATTATACTTTTTCAAGGCCAGTGGGATAAATCCAGGTATTCTGCATTCTAACTTAAACTGAAGCAAGTAACTGAGTCATGCTATTAGAAAATGATAAGAAAAAATAACAAATTACCTTGGAACTTAACAGTCAAGACAATTTTGAGTCCCAGTTTAATTGATATTAAACGTGAATACAGCATATACAAAGCAGAATTAAAGACAATTAAAAAAGATATTTACAAATAAAAAATACAGAACTGCTTAAGAACAGCATTAGCTATCATGTCATATTTCATCACTAATACAAAACCACTCACATTATGTAGCCATGGTGAAAATATACATAGCATCCAACATATGATAGGAATTAATTTTTAAACAATCATTTATAGTTCTATGATGCAGAGTGAAGTATGTTATTTAAATCTATTCCTAAACTGTTTTTTTTAAGCCTTGTCTCATTTATTAGGTACTGTTCAATTGAACAACGGATAGTTTTTCAACTACTGCCCACAAATAATTCTATTTAATGGGAATGAAATTAGTCTTTACACTTAGTATTTAAAACAAAATACAATACAAAATTTCACCTAACACAAAGAAAGGGCAGATATTAAAATAAAGAACATTAAACCCTTTCAAAAATGTCTCAGAGGAACTGGTTCAGTGCTTTCAATTCAGGTGAGGAAAAAAAACATGGGTAAGATATTTATTCTATGTCAAAATGTTTTCTCTACAATTTAATACTGACTCTTTGTAATTAATGCTACCCAGAGATTTGGAAGAACCACTGAACTCCTTCAAAAAGCTTTAGGATTAGGGTAAGTACTAAATGCATTGGACATTACATCTGAATTTGAAATCTCAGCTTTTCTCAGCTTTCTGATTTCTAAGATAAAAAACCCTTGGTTTAATTCTGTAACTAGTCTTGACTGCCACCTTCAAGCACCTGTATATTTCATATTTTGATTTCCTTTTTGGTCACAACAAAAGGCTAGCACTTTGATAGGAAAAATAGAATTCCTACTGTCTCAAATGCTCAGTATCTCACAGAAATAAGTGCCTTAAAAAATAAGTTTGTGCTTTCTGCACAGAACAGCTGAGTTGAAAATACCTTGCTTATAGGATCAATGTTCCTCTTTTTTATACCCACAGTTTTAATTAATATATTGCCTTTAAAAACTCAAAATAAAGGGAACTTCTAAACCATAAGATCAACTTGAATCCTGTGTCTACCAAATATGCATGCTTTACTCCTTAGCATTTTATATATTTAATTCCAGAGTCCAATTATTTCTACTTCAAGCAAAGAGCACAGAAGATAAACTATAAGCTATTCTGAATGATCACAAGTAATCATCCATTTGCTATCAATATTTCAATCACTATGAATATTGATTAACAAATATATTACTGAATGAGAAAGAATCCTCTTCCTCTATCAAGTGCTGAATTCCTGGGATTCCTTATTAACAATGTCAGAACAGAGCCACAAAGAATGCTATTACAGGAACATCAATGTTATTCAAGTGTACAGAGTTACAAATATTACTCATTAAGTAATTATGATTAATGAGGCAACACAGAATCATATACACATAATGCAAAAAAAATATTCTAGTCCTGTATGCAGTGGTGAGGAATAATATCTTCTATTTTAACCTTTCCCTCACACTGGTGTAGATGTGAGAACAGGAAGAGTGATACAGAAAAGCTCCCTGTCCTTCTCCACATGGATGGGACTTTGTTAAAGTGCATGCACCTTAGACTCAGGGATCCCTAAGACCTGGGGCAGAGATGTCTCCTTGCTGAATAGCTCTTCTGGAGCTGGATGCCTACTGGAGGAGGGAAAGGCACATATAATCTTCCCCCAGCATCACTGTTTTGCCATGGGTCAGGAGAATGAAACAGCCTGGGATTAGCACCATGACAAAGTTAGATGCAAACCCTTCGGCTCTGGAGAGAATCAAGAACCCATTGAACAAAATGATCTGTTTGTGACAATGAAGGGAATTCTGGTTGCTGCCATTTCATCTAGTGCAGAGTCCAAATGCATCATTTTTCAGACCAGCATAAACTCATCTTTAATATTCTCAGAGGCATGAATTACTGAGCCAGTTCAGTGATTAGGTACTGGCTCTCTATGCAAATCTGTAATGTACCAGCCATCACTCCTTTTCCTTCCAAAATGATAATTTCTAATCCAGCACAGAGCATCAAACCTTTTAGGAAATAGAAGGTTCTTGAGGGAAGTGTGCTTTCCCACCACAACCATGACAACTATACACCTGATCACAAAGTCACATTTGCACTTTGCTCATAACAGAACTTTTGATCACTTGCATAGTGCTTGCTTTCTCTTCAGCTTGCCTCACACCCTTTCTGAAGAAAAAACATTAAATTATTCAATGTTTCTCCTCAAGTGGAATTGCTTTTAAAGACTTGGTTTTGCACCTTGCCCTTGGCACTGCCTCAACTAACAGATTTTAAAGACAAACTGTTTCTAGGGGTGAATAAACACAAAAATATCAATATATCTGGACCTATTTGATTGGTGAGATACAAACTTGCATAATTTTTAATTTTATTTTCTTCCCAAGAAGCTGGGAAAGCTGCATAAGCAATATTGTTACTGTCCTGAACGAAAATACACCTGCTCAGACTGTCTCAAAGAAAAAAACCTCACTCTTTTTAATGTTTAATCACTCATCTTTGATTGATCCATCAGAAAAAATAAAAACCAAACACCAACTCTATCACATCTCAAAGCCAGTTAACCACACAGGTATCAACCAATCACATAATAAAGAAATTCAAAGGTTGTGTAAACTTACAATTACCTTTTGTTTCAAAGGGAAGCATATTTCCTAAGTTAAAAAAGCATGAAAGGAAAAAAATTCCTTGAGGAAAAGAGATATTTGTACATTTTTGATACAGTGAAGTTACAGATATAACATGAAATAAGTAGCAGTATTATATTACATAAAGATGTAGTCCAAGAAAAATATAGTAGGATTTCTGCCCTTGTATATATAGCCATGCATGAATTTTTTATACGTAGCTCACAGGCTTCTGTCTTGATTTAAAAAAATACCTCATAGTATGGGAAAAAGGCAGAAGTATCAGTATAGCATCTTCATTTGTTAGGAGTGCATCTGTAGTGAAAAACTGCATCAAATTACAGATTTTTAATAATAAAAATTTTAATAAAATCATATTTTTAATGTGATTGTATTTCTTATTTAAAGTTTTAATACTTAGTATTTAATACTGTGTCCTCTCCTTGTCATTACAGAATTGTGTGAGAACAATACAGACCTTTAAAGATGAACTGATTCGAAGAACTTGATTCTTATAATATGCATACTGTGAAAAAAATGATACTCGGTGACATTTATCATAACTAAGCAAACTAAAACTCAGTTTCAAATCTCATCCTTTGCTTTTTAGACCTCCAGTTAGAAAAACGCATTTTATTTGTAAAGTCACCATAACTTACTTCCATGTCCTTAAGCTCTGATAAATAGCCTCTCCAGTAAGCAACTGAGGAGTACTTGTATTCATAACCTGAAAAAAAATTACCAGCTAGGGTGAGAATGACTCCTGCTGATGCTTTTCCTGTGGGCTAACACATTCAGCCTTAAATCTGGCCTTCTACTTAATTTTGTATTCTGACCAATTAGTTTTATTTGTTACCTAAAAAATAATGGATAATGACTTAAGGTTCTGTAAATTTCAATCATTTTCAAAGCTGGTGTTTGGTGTCATTTGGTATTATTTGTCCCTCTTCTTTCATTTCTCCTGTCACAAAGGATGACTTGCAGTACATGCTTTCAATTACAACTTCAAAGTATATTTGACAAGGGATAGATAGAAGTTGTAAATTCATCATTTCAAACTTCTGTCTTCTCACACTTTATTAGTTGCAAAACACAGCTCAGGTATTTCCTGGATTCTTTAAACTTTCTTTTACTTTAGTTTCTGGATTATAGTTACCCCCCAGCAAATAACCACCTCAAAGAAGGAGAATGGCAAAGGGTTCTTTTTAATCTTAGACCAATCAGTAGTCTTTGAATATACTGACTACAAAGTTTAATAATTTACTTTTCTCTTTCTCTGACAAGATGCTCTGTTTCATAGATTTTATTTCTTGTTTTATTAAATGTGTTGGTGCAGCATGTTTACCTCCTTAATTTCTTATAAAGGAAAAGTACCAAGCAACAGAGGTTAGCTCTAGACAGGACTAGGAGAATACAAAGGATTAGTATTTCTGGCACAGTAGAATTAAGCCAACTCAGTAACACAGGATAATACTAAAATCCTAAAATTTAACTCTCTAAATTCAGATTAGATATTTATAAAACAAGCCATGTTGACACAAAAACATTGAACACTCAAAAATCTCCCTGAAGTACACCAAAGACATTCAAGGCCTGCAGAAAACAAGTGTAAAGAGAAATCATATCAGCAAAAATTTTAAACTGCAATATAATATCCAAATAATTTCTTTGTTTTAATGAATACAGCTAGCACATATGCAGAAATACACTATTCAAGTAATTGTACAAAAAAATCATAATAAAAGGAATAGTTTTTGTTGCTTTGCTATACATAAGCTTGAAGCTTTACAACTTCTCACCACAGCACAAGAATGGGCCCTTCACCAGGAGAACCACGAGCAATTGGCATTGCTTTTTTGGTGTTTAAGAAAGATTTTCATGGCAAAATTAGTTATAACCTGAGATCTTGACTTACAGGTACAGGTAATGGCTGCTATTAATTTGCTATTAGAGCAAGAGAATGCACTTATGGTATCTGCAAGAAAAAAAGAGAGAAAAAAAAATGGAACCACTACCAAACAAATTGGGTTTGCCAGTAATTGCCTCATGGCATATTTTAAGAAAACTTAAATTTTACTGTGAAAATTGAATGCTATACAATTTCCTGTAAGGATTTGGTGTAGATGTGGGAGTGCAAAGGAGGAGGGGAAGAGAAAAGACTTTTTTAATTTATTTTTTTTTAATATAAAGACCATGCCAAAGAAAATGCAAATTCCCAGTTTTGATGTCTATTTTGAGGATCTGAAACAAGGCTTTTAATCAATGTATTATACATCAAATTGATAATGTTAACTTCTGATTATTCAAATGTATGAAATATTCATAGAGAACTGTCCAAACTTTTACATTTCTCAGACTTCTTTTCTCTATTAATTATCATGCCTGGAAGCTTTTTAGTAAAAGCAGCAGCCATCAGCCTGACTGAACCTGACAAGCTAGCAAGGCCCAATTACACTGGCACTCTGTGGCACTTTGATGTACTGGAAACGAAAAGAGATAGGGGCAAATTGTATAGCACATTATGTTAATGACTTGATTTAATCCAGCCACTAAACTTTATGTAGCCTGTTAAAAAAGATGCTAACACTAATTATGCCACTTTGGAAAGGAAAGAAGGGGACAAGCATTTCATACCGACAAAGTGAAGCTCATAAATGTTGTAAATGAAATGAAACAAAATGAAGTAATCTATGATTAATCATACATCATAGACAAGAAGAAAAGAGAAAGAAGCAAGTGGTACAGTTAAGTACTGGAAAATCTGTTAGATACCCTTTATGATCAACATATCTAAGAAATAACCATGAACTGTCTAATTTGCAACATGCAAAGAAACCTCAGTATGATCTTAAATGGCTTAAACACTTCAGCATACAACTCAGATTTAGGGGATAATTAGCATAACGATCTCTAAAAATCACAAGTTTTATTTACAGTGTTTGATTACCAGCAGGATATTTATCTCAAAAGATAAAAGGCAGTGATTTTTAATCTTAAAAAAATACACATTCAGTAACAATTTTAACATGCTGTATTCTATAATTAACACAAGAATTTATATCAACCAATGCATATTTTAAAAATCCAATCTGTTAAAATACACTGTTGTCTTAATAGTTCAGAGTTTAATTGTTTTATCTACCCTTCATGAAGCATTTCTACACCATAGGAACACAGCAATGGAGAAAGCAGAAATTGATGAACCTGAAATGAATCTACACAAAGTTCTCGCAAAAATGCTCTTAAATAATTGTGATAAAATAAAACACACGATGACTAGAAAATTACAGAACAAGGGTATTATATTTTTGACTTAATATAAACAAGTAGCAGAAATTTTAGTTCTCAAATTACAGGTGACAATTTTTTACATTATACATATAAACAATGCAATTCCATCTTCACAAGTACCTTCTGCACCTTTCTGAAGAATGCATGACTGATAGCATTTCTGAATCTCTTCTAAAGCTTAAAAAAACAGCTACATTTCTCATACAAAGAATTGCTTCTTGTTGCTAGTTGCTTTGCAGAATGTTTCACAGCCTTGAAAAGATCATTTTAAAAACAATTAAGCTACCTCTAGGATATCACATTGCAGAACATTAAAAACCATGAAGTCTGATAGGATCTAACAGTACAGCCCTGGTCCTTCAAAAGAAGGCTAAGACAGATCAGAAAAGTACTAACTGTTAGAAGTACTGTCATCAATTTTAAGTATTAGTTTTACACTTTTTAACATTGTTCAGTCAAGGTTAGATCAAAAAGTATGAAATATTCTTATTTTTTAACAGAACTATCCTACTGAAATACTGTTCAAAGCAAATTTTCCAAATTTGTATAAATGTTTTATTTTTTATATATGTCTTTGTGGTAATTAATTGCTGGTTTTAAGAATAAGTCAAGAGAACATGATTAGTGCACTTGCCCACAAATAATAATAGAAAAAGAAGTACACTGAAGTGATTTGATACTGTATATGTATAACTTTACTGAAAACTAATGTTAGATACAGCAAAGCTTCTCTTAGAGGGCATTAGGTTTAAAGAATCATTTTAGTCCCAATATTTGCCATAAACATTCTGACTCAGCTGTTTAATATTCGTGGATAATGGACTTGAAATAATACAGTCAGTGCTGTCAGTTTTTATTGCTCCAGGAGCATCAACACCTTGATCTGACAAACATCAGAAGCACCAATGTGGTTAAACCCCTTTACTGTAGGTCCAGCTGAGTTTTGCTAAGGAACCTGATAGCAGTATAGGTGCTTTACTAACAAATGAAGAATATGAGCCAGGTAAATCTTCTCTTCCTCGCAAAAGATTAACCCTGAAAATCAATGACCTTTAGAGCAACCTAAACCGTATTTTTTTCTTATTTGTTAAAAAAAAAAAAAGTAGCATTTCCCAGATGAAAGGTGAGGACTGGAATGATGTAAGTCCTGTGATGAATTGAGGTATGAACAACTGTTAGCTTTAAACAGGAATATGGCCTGAATTTGTGGATTTCCTCTGACTATATTTAACACTATGTACACATAAAGAATAATGTAACCTTTTTTTTTAATAGAAAAATAGTTCTGTATGCAGGTGGATTATGTCAGAGCATTTTGGGATTTTTTTCTCTGAAGCACATTACTTATAAACACAACAGGGATTCAACATGTTTTTCCAGTTTTTCTAATGTATTCTTATACAGAAGCTGCAAATAAATGAACATGAAATTTTAGCCTTCTGCTTGTGCTTTTACTGTAAACTTAGTGTTACATGGACTTTGTTTATTTCAATGATAAACAGTTTAATCTCAGAGGTGGAACAGAATGACCTACCTGTCTTTTATAATCTTTAAATAAATCTGCCTCTAACAACTTTAAGACATGAATATGATAAGACATACTACCCCTCTCTCTGTCTGAAAGGATTTCCAATAGCAGCATTGGCTGTTATCTGCAGACAAAAAGAGTATATTCATTAAAACAGTCTTTGGAACAGCACAGTTCTAAGGGAGAATATAAAGACATTTAAAATAGAAGCCAGGTTTCCTTTAATATTTTATGAATCTAGGTCAGATACCAGATTTTTGCATTCAATTATTATACAGTTTCCATTTGGGAAGGAAATAACACCACCATATCCACTACCCAGCTTCAGCTATAAAGTACACCAGAATATAATTTCTGTCATGGAGCTTCTCATAACGAGGCAGCTCCCACTGCTAGTAAGAAATATTTAAGAAAATGGAAAAAGACATAGATTTATCAACAAAATACAGTTACTTATTCACAAAAATGAATTCTACCTTCTGGTTCGAATTCTTCAGTTATTTTTCTCTCATTTCCAGGAGTAATTGATGTTTGGTCAGCTAACTGCTCCTCTGACAGATATGAGAGCTTTTCTGTCTCCTGTTAAATTTCTTCAGCCATCTCCACCTTATCATCTGCTAGCCTTTCTTGTTTAACCTCCTGTCCCATGAGCTACATAAAAAGATAAAATTACAGTCTTTATAACAACCCTTGAATAGTAAAACTTACTAAAGTTCAAAACTTGAAGAGTTATGGCCCATATTCATTATGCAAAGCCTTTAAACAATAGTATTGCTTATGCAGCACAGGAAACAATGAGAAGTTGTCAACTGCAGTAACAAATAATTGATACAGTAAAAAGAAATTCTCTAAGGATGTATATTTGTGAAAACATAACTATTATAATCATTTGGTATCTGTCAACATATATGCAGCCTCTTAGATTTCCAGACTCATTTATATTTCAGCTCTTTGAGTTCTACAAGACTCAGTTAAAAAAAAACAAACCTAAAAAATCCCTCTCCACTACTATCTCATTCAGTTAGCAATTTTACAACTAAATTATACAATATTTTCTGTTTCAAAAGCAAATTAATATCTCATAAAAAAGAATCAGTCTTGTCACACAGTACAAACAATCTCAAAGGTAAAATATCTTTAGTACATAACTAACTCTGAGGCAATCTTACTCCCTCGGTTCCCTTTGAGTTCATTTACATACAACAACACCTCATGGATGTAAAATTGCAGGGTTATGTCCAGTAAAGTTCATGTTAAACCCTACAGAAGTGAGGCCCTGACATCCCTCCTGGAGAACAGCAGCAGAGCCAGCACCTCCCAGGGCTCACACACCCTCAAACCTGCCACACTGGAAGCACCATCCCAGACAGTGAGGCCTGGGCTGACCCCCACCCACACAATTCCAGAGTCTTCAAGGTCTAAACCCCGCTTCAAGCTCTAAACACAAAGGGATTTGATGTGATTTATTCACTGAACCCATGGCAGGTACCTCTTAGGTTGATAGGTGCGTGTACACACACAGAAATAGGTGCACACATCACTCTATGTGTATGGGAATTGATTATGGTATAAATGTTACTGTCTCACATCTACATCACTGATATAATTGTAGTGCATCTTATGGAATTGTTTGGTAAATGTTAAAATGCTCAGTAATTAAGTGCTGCTAAACTCTTTTGCATCTTTTTCTTTGCATCCATATCTTGGCACACTTACACCCCCTTTGCATTCCTGACTTTAGTATAAATCATTCCAAATTGCTTCTAAGTTGATCTTCCTTTGTATGCTTTAACCTGTGTAGTAAGTAAGTCTTGCCAACAAACTGTAAGGTCATGTTTTCACAAATTCACAATAAACCCTGGTTTTGCCAAAATCTTTGACAGTGTTTCTTTAAGTGACCAATACCTATTTAGCTATATGCCAAAGTCACTCCATTTATTCATTATTTTCCTCTGCTATATATCAGTAATTTTTAGAGGGACGGCAAAACAAACTCCATCCAAACAAGAGCAAAATGTACAGGGCCAGGAGCTGGACTCATGATCCTTGTGGGTGCCTTCCAACTCAGTATGTTCAACGATTCTGTGATTCTGTGAGATGATCCCCATGATAACTTCCAACCTGAACTCTGTGACTCTGTGAATACTCCTGCAGTACAATGACAAAAAGCTGTAATCAGATCCTAGATACACAGGGCTTGAAGGGTATTAGAACATCCAGGCAAGCTGCAGCACCTTAACAGCAACTGAGAGTGCAGTACCCTGGCTGTACAGTTAGGAGCTCAAGAAGCTGTGAAGTGCCAATCTAGGGAAGGCAAAGATTGCCACTAAACATTATGCCCATAGCAAGGACAGAAGATGGAAAGTGTTGCCTAATTTTCCACATTCAGCTTAGCCAAATAATAGTACAGTCCATGATATTTTCATGCTCTGAATATAATTTTAAATTTAGCAGTACATAAATCAAGCTGTCAGAAACAACTGCCAGTATGTCATAACTTCATATTAATGTAGCTTAAGGTATCTTTATTTTAGTATCACTTAAGGCCAATTTTGCAAATACTTGCTGTGGTCAAAGAAAATGTTTAAACGCTCAATTTAGTATTAGATGTCAATACAGCTACTCAGAATCTTAATGGTAAGCACATGATGGATTGAAGCCATATTCATAAGAAGAATTATTCACAACAAGTTGGTCCACTTCATTCCATTAGACTGTTCACAGAAATACACTTAAAAAAAATACATATTTGAAGAATCAAATCTAAAATTATTTAGGTTACATCCTGCCTGTGGTCTTTTGCAAACTTTATGTATTGCCACAATATATAACAGAATGCTGAGATTAAAAAAAAACAGGCAGCAAGATCATAAATATTCTCTGAGAAGTTGCCCTACAGCATGGGAAAAACACATATGAAATGATCTTTTCAGTAGATTAGAAGAAAAATGTATTATTGTAAATGTACACAGTTATAAATAAAAATCAGTATATACTGAAAATATTTTAAAATTCTGAATTAATGAAGTTGAGAGACAATTAAGCATGGCCAAGGGCCTGTACAGACTTCATATAACTTTGTACAGTAAAGAGAATAGTGGCTTATAATTTGAGGGAGACTGTCAGGTGGGCCTCTTTTTTATAAGAGCTTTCAATGGAGAGAAGAAACACTGAATTAAAAGTATTAACTCAACAGAACAATCAATGCAGCTGAAAAAACGTGAGCCTCATTCAGCATATAATCTGTATTTGGTCAATTTCTGTACTTAATAGCTACTCATAACCTTAGCATATTGTACAAATGTTCACTTAAAAGGCAGCTTTGAAATCACCAGCAATAGAAACTACACTTTTCTGGGCAATATTCCTGAACTTCAACATAGGTATGACCTCACATCTTGAGAAAATATTGGATTTTTTCAGAAAAATACCTCTTTCTACTTTGATCTTGTCAAGGATTGCATTTTTGTCTGCTAAATCAGATTTGATAGCCATCTCTAGTTTAGCAATTTGCAGTTTCATTTGCTGTTCCTTTGATTTCCATTGCTGTTCATGGGTCATACAGAAGACACTGTAATAAAACATATGGCATGTGAAAAACTTTTAGAAATCAACTTCAACAGAAAATAATAAAGAAAAAAGCTTTTAGTGGCACAGAGACCACTGTCATCATGTCTTAGGAATTAAGTAAACACATGCTGGTCTGCTGCTGTTGAAACCAAGGCGCCTTTCTCAGGCTGCGGTTAAAAAACATGAAAGAGTTTGTGGGATGAGCAAAGGAACTGGCCTTAATTTAGAGCTCCAAAGTCAAAAAGTTGGCAGCATGCAACACTTGTGGGACTAGAAAAGGAATTCAGATGCATATCCCAGAGTAATCCACATCTCCAAACCTCAGCAACTGACAACTAACAAAACCATTCTTTCCGCATACAAAACCTCTTCATGTAGAGAACTGGGATCATCCACCTGATTTCTTTTAAATCTGTGAAACATGCAGAGCATAAAGTCAGTTGCTTGTTCAAAGGAAAATGTTGACCACAAAGTGACAACAGTTTTCTCATACTGTAAAACAACAATTCTGATACTGATTAAGAAGCACATCTAAAGTAATCTTTCTCCTACTTTAAGAAATAAAAAACAAAGGTGGGCCAAGAAATTAGAATAACTTTTTGCCTGTAACACATTATTTACTTGTAAACTACCAATCTATGTGCAATAAGGATTGCATGGGGATGGAACTAGAACTGCTGAAACCACAACAAAAAGTGTTACTCAGAATAAAACTAAATTAAGTACATTATATAATTTACAGTGTAATTCTCAGTAGGCAAAAAGACAAAGCTATGAAATGAGTTTTCATATAAATTAGTGAGGGGTATAGTCTTCATATTACAATATTTGCATTCTTATTCACTGGAAAAATGTTGATCTTCACCAAGCACAAAGTTTATTCACTTTTGTACTCTGTGAAAAATCAGTAATTGTGTGTTTTGTAAACAAAAAAAGTCAGTTCCTCAACTCTTTGGTGAAGCTCATCACCTAAAAAACTTTATATTTTACATACATCAATGTATTAAAATTCTTCTGGTATCTATTTATTTATCCACATATGTCTTCAAGAGATCTATGTAAGAAGTCTTGACTGCAAAAAGAGAGGAGAAAGAAATGCTGCAGAAGGGGCAGCCCACAGATTCACAGACACTACATTCTGACAGAGTTCTGAACACCTGTGAGTGCATTTATATCGTATATATTTGAAAAATGACTTTAAGATTAAAGAAATAAAATATTATAGCATGAATTGTAAACCCTAAAATATACAGGGTCTATATTCCTGATATGTATTTTTCATTAAGCTGTATATCCCTGTATTTTGCCTTTTTCTGATACTAATCTATGTACACAGTTCTCTAGGCACAGAACATTTTTATAGTGGGACTGTTTCCACAGCATGCATGAACTTAAGCAAAGCTTCTAAGTCCTGCAGTATCACTCTCTGATAATTTTGAAGGCAATATGCAGGCAAAATAATGCACTGAACCCACTACAACCCTACTGCAAAGGTACAGAAGAGACAGTGGGTTCTCTAATTGCTTATGTTTGATTGGCTTCCAGAAGGAAAGCATAACTCTCTTCAAAACAAAAGAAATACTGTCAGTTTGTACACTTCTGAAAATGTTTTCAAGTTTGAATGACCACAACACCCAGTTACATGTGAGTCCATCAGCTTTAGGTACAATTACTTCACCTAAGAATGCATCCAAGTATTAGTTCAGTTTTTTAGAAGACTGTGCTGGCAGAAAAATAATTAGGCAATATTATGATGGTCGTTAAGAATTTATATTTAAATGAAGAACATTTTAGAAAATAGGTTTTATCTGAGCCCATTTAATGCTAATTTTTATGTCAGTCTGAATTGAGTCCACGTGTATTGCTTTCTTCTTTCGAATTTTAAGATTACATTACTTGAATTCATGTGGAATTTCTTTCATATTTACTGTATTTCACAGGAGTTGGAGCCATCTGTGTAACTATAATGGTCAGCCACATCTGGCACCATTTCCTTTGGAGGGAGTTTAAGCATTGCTAGATTTGCATTACAAGGTCATATGAAAACAATTCCTCCAAACCCTTTATACAAATGAATTGTTTTCTTGGACACTGACTAAATGATAAAAGTCAACTGACAAATTCGTATTTGTTCTTTGCAAACTTTTCACTGCAGCTCTGCAGTCTTGGCTTTGGCAAAATTTCCACCAACATCAAATAAATTTCCCAAAAATTACTTTAGCAAAGAATGGGTTTATGCACCTTTGCCTCCATTTAAAAAAATTTAAGAAATTATTAATTAAGTGGCACCTGTGGACACTGGCCTATCTACTGCTAGCACAGTTAAGCTCTAGCAAAGTTGCACTGTTCAAATAAGCAACCAAAAAAGATGGTCATTAAATAGTGGTTATATAATCCTTCTCTTTCTAATTTATTGATACCTATACAGTAACATGGAATGATGAAATATGAATCAATGTTTAAATGTGAGTATATGAAAAGATAGATCATTTTAGTAAAAGAAATACCATAGTATAGATTACTGTGCTATAATGGAAGCTTATTTTCAATTTCTCTTGTTAAGATCTTTTTTAATCATGCCATTATGTTTTTAAGTAGAACAGAAAATTTCAAGCCAAGATTGTTAAATTGATTTATTAGTAAGAATTACTCTCTGAATAAAGGATAGAGAATAAACAAAAACATCAGAAATATTTATGACATGATCAAATTTTGGAGAAATCTCCAGCCATTAATTTAAGTGAGAGAGACAAGTGACCAACTTTTCCATACAAAACCCTAAATACTGTGATTATACGACTGTTGCACCTCCCAAATAAAACAAAAAGTTTTAAGCCATTTGTTCTCACAATTTTTTACTAATATATAATATTTAAGTTCACCACAGACCACATAAAAAGTATGCCAAGTGTTGTAAGAATAATATGATTGAAATTTGATATCACTTACATTATGCTTAGTCATTGGTATTCTTTTGAAAGACATCACACTGACAAGCCAAATAAATTTTAAGAGAAGAAATAATGTGGATACAAGAAAAGACTTCAAGATTTACTTCCTGCAATTATCAGCTGTAGGACATGTCATTTTCTAACCCTCTTCAGTGTAAAAGAGCACAGGTTCACAATAAAGGAAAAGTTCATTGGAAGGTCATTTTTTCCTTTAATATGCTTGTGGCAACTGAACTACAATTATTTCTTTTCTGTAACAGAGAACTTCTGAATCATAACAATGTGTTGTCATTTTCCTTTCAAGCACTGCCTACAAAACTTATACATCTTATTATGTATAGGAATCTTTGTGAAAACTCATGTGAACCTACACAAAAATAGCCAGCAGAATAAGGGGAAGTGAAATGGTAGCTATTACCAAAACAATGAAACCATCCCTCAAAAATAAACATTGCAGAAGCTGTCAAATATTAGACTTCACCTAAGTTCATTGAGATGCACTAGAAGAACTTACACAAAAACTTCAAATACCACTTTCTTTAAAAAAAAACCCTAGATCTTGAACCCAAGACAAAACTAAAGGATTATATGTCTACCAAAATGCAATCTTCTTTCAAAAACCCTAAAAAAATCTACTAGAAACTCAAATAAAAGCTTTTTGAATTTATGTTCAAAATAAAGTGACCCTTACTTACTTTTAATCACATTTTTTAAGAAGTAATCTATTATTTCAAGAGAAGTAGAGCAAATATGGAAGCTGGTCTGTTCCAAGAGAGCTGACGAAATACAGCAGAGCACCTGAGAGTTTCCACATACACAGTCCTAAGATGAACAGCAGCATGAACATAGTGACACGTGTGCAAAAGCACAAAATATGTATACACACACTAAAGCAACAGTACATTAAGATCTATTAAAAAAGGGCAGAATCAAATTTTCTGTACCCAGAAACCCTAACTTACCTTACACAGCTTTTCCCTCAAGTGTTCATTCTCTTTTTCTGGATTCCTGTATTCTTTCCTGTAATTAAAACAAAGAGACAAGTTTCAAGTAATGCACAGCACAAAATGAAATTATAACGAATGGGTGAACAGAAATAGCAAATAATTTTTAGGCAATGTCAGGCTATTATTTGTTCTTTAAATACAACTGTCTCTTACAAACTTCATAAGAAGATAAATCCACATGGATTTACATTAGGCCCAAAGTATTTTTCATGCTGTTTAGATGAAGCTGAGAGTAGCATGTTGCAGTTGATCAACAATATCTAATGATATTCTGTCTTATGCAAAACAATATGAAAACCTGGAGCATTATATTTTTGAATTCTCTTTTAGTAAGTGAATATCACTATTAGCTAGGGCATGGCTTTTGCATAGAAAATATTTTTATTGACATTATAGAAACAACATACTCTTGCTTCCCAAACACTCACCACAGCAGGATATGGTTTAAAGACATGAGATACTTAAACTGACAATATCTGCTCTCCATGCATTACAACACTTTAAAGGTTTGGCAAAAATATCTGAGGTAAACTTGGTTCGCATAAAATATATTTACAATAGGTAAAGCAGGTAGTAAAACTAAACATCAGTTGCTACAAAATGCAAGAAAAAACAAGTAAGTTTTCATGCTCCTATTCCACATAGATTGAAGAAAATGGGGAAGAAACCATTTGATGTTTAGCCCTGTATCTGCACAACTTGCTAGTGATGACACAAGTCTCTCAGAGCCACTAGACAAAGAAACAGAAGTGACTGATTTGAACTACTGAGTAAGATGTAACACTGTACTCTAATTAAATCAGGTTCAAACACTAAAAAGTAGCAACACATGATCAATAAACCAAGTGTTATGATTTCTTTTTCTATTAAAAATCCACTTGTTTAGTATCAGAGTTGACATGCTATCTTATGCTTTAGCTTCAAATATTGTCCAAACGCTGATGTTTACACAATGTGGCACAGGGATCAAGTGTGATTCACAATTCCATGAAATACAAACAGCATTTTGGTCAGAAGGTTTTTCTTTTGAATAGGATAAAAATATTTAAAATACATAAAATATATGAAGTACCAGGTCAGTCTTCTACAACATTTGAAAAGTCTATTCACATCTCCTCCACTGAAATGTATCCCAATATTTCTTTCTCCCTTATGTGTATGTACTACCTAAAGTAAAAGATTCCAGCTCTTACCCACAACCTCACCTCCTCTGTCCCTCTGTTTGAAATAGTTACTGAATGCAATTTGTTTTGATGATGGAACCATTTTAACTGCCCCTCTTTAAGCTGCTCATTCAGTTCATCACCTTTTGCTAACGAAGCATCATGGTTGGTCTTTAAGCTCTTTAGGCTCTATGAAAAGGAAGGAATATCCAGAAAAAAATAAAATAAATCACGTTTAGTAGGAGGTTACAGCACAGCACATTCCAACAGGGGCCTGCCCTGGCAGTATTCAGTGTATCCATTCTCCATGTGGTCAACAGGAGACACTCTTGATCCGAGTAACTGAACGCTGGAGCACTCCTGGTGCTCTCATGAACACTAAACCCTGAGTTCAGTCATGATGAAAACAACCAAGAAATACATCTGTTCAGCAATTAAAAGATTTTGCTGTGGTTATGGTGGTTAGACATGCTGACCAGAAAACACTGCAGCAGCAAGCAAAAATGAATGTTGACCACAGTTATGGTAATCACAGAGCTTGCCACAGCTCTGTTAACCCTTAATTGTAGATACATAATTGTTCCATAATCCTAATACACTCTGTTCTATTTTCCTTCTAGTAGCACTTTAAAAAGGGACTTCTGATTTCTTTCACATTTTAATTTATTTCAATGGATGACATTAAGGCACATTTAACTAATTTAAATATTAAATGAAGAATGCTGATAGAACCTCTATTTTCAGAATATTAGTTGATACTATAGTGGCTCCATTCCACAAATGCTTTAATTTGTTCAGTAAGAATTTCAATGTAAATCATATTCAAAGTATGACTTGAAATAACAGAGCACAGCAGCCAATCTCCTGATTAATCAAATGAGTGTATGAAAATTTATGCTAAATAGATATGTGTATAGGTAGTGCTTAAGATTGCAGACAGAATAAAGTTAGCTTCAGTTTTTTCAATGTACTCTTTCCTACAATGTAGTTGGATAGAGAGGCTGAATCTAAATCTTGTACAAATTGCCCAGGTCCACTTGAATATACAAGAAACAAATAAAACCCTATTGAATACCAATCACACACTTGATCTTCAACCTTTCATATCTCATTTCTGAGTTAGAAAATACAATGGAAAATAAACAATATTAGCAGTTAGTCCTATTCCAAGGAGTTAATAAAGTGCATTGTTCATCAACAATCTTTCTTCAGTGCTCTTCTCGCTCTGTCCTGTACCTGTGAACTCTATTGCAGTAGCTTCAATGAATTACATTTTAGAAACAATTTTTTTTACAGTCTTGATATCTCTCCCTATTTTATTTTCTTTCTTATCAAAATCACAATCCTTAAAGTCTCTAACCCTTCCAACTGTGCAAGTGAACTCATTTTTTCTTTCCCATCTCTTAGCTTCAATTTTTTACCTCAAGTTCTCTTCTGTTTTAACACACAATATAGGAAGAAAAACAAATAAATAAACTAACTAGCTACCTTGGCAAAGCCAAGACAAAGTCAAGAAATACTAAAACATGCCGTGCTGGTATATTATGTGCCATCTAAACTAGAAATTTTGGCTTTTACAGTTATTCACATTTAGTAGACACGTCTCAAACATTCAAATTATTTGAAATAGGAAAACCGTTGGATCCATTCACTTATAACAAAAAAAGACCCACAGAAAACATTCATCCTTCTCCAAAATGCACTTTTCACTGTGAATATTAGAAACAATGTCAAATACCAGTTTGAGTCCTCTGCATGTGTTTCCATTCAGCTGCTACCAAGAAAGAGGCAAAAGCACTCGATGTTTGCTATAAATTACCCGAAACTTGCACATGATTTAAAATGGAACAGTTTACTTATTGCTTTCTCTTTAAAAACCCAAAAAGACATGTAAAACCCATCTCCCCTGGAATTTACTTAGCTCACCCTATGAAAAACTAGATTTGAGCTGCTAACAGAATTTCTGCTTTGGCAGAAAGGATATAGTTATCATACTAAAGAGGGGAAGAAGGCACAGCAAAAGGTAAAAATGAAACAACCAGAGAAAAAAGGAATGTATCAAAAATCTAATGGCACAAGTGTGATTTAGAATGTTAAAGAGTAAGAGCAGTAAGAGTTTACAGGGATATCTGAATCCTCCAGCTCATAGGGCTGGGACACTTTACAGAGCTCTACTGCAGTTAGGATTCCCCTTCTTACAGGAACTCTCCCATTTCCAAGCTACCAATCATACCACCACCTCCACATGCACATGCAGCTCTCCAAATACATGGGGGAAAATGTAGGCAAGAGCTGCATAACTAAAACCTACAGACAATCTACCATGCAACTGCATATTCTGGTGATATTTCCATAAAACTGTTCTTTTTATAAAGAAAATTATTACGTACAGTAGCCCTCTAAAATAATTTCTATGAACATAAGAACAGAAGTTAAAACCAAATCTGAGAACAAAACAGCCAAACCTCCCTAACTTTATCAAAGACTGCTAAAGTGAAGGGGGTCTGCTACCTCTTTTTTGGTAAATCAGTATATTTAAGTCAAAGCTCTCTCTTCAAATCATCAGGAGTCTCTTTCAGTAGCCACACAACTCGGTTCATTCTTCACAATCTTCCTGGGATGACTTTGCAGATAAAAGCACTAAGAACTCCTAGGCTCTTCTGAAAAAAACACAAAATTGAAGATTAAAAATCCTTCCTCCATTTGGAGCAGCTTGAGAGCAGTGTTATGTGTGGTTCATTTTCATGTACTCAGTATTGACTCAAAATCAAGAACTGTGTATATTTTTTTTTCTGTTTACACCAACTTATGTGATGAGAGTAGAGAACCGTATTGACCAAATATCTCTTGAAACTGGAGAAATTTTCCTTGCATTGCTGAAAGAGCACTGCTTTTCTCAACCAGTTGTTTAGAGATCTTGATCATTTCAACATTGTCCTAAATGTTTAGTCTTCAAATTTAAAAAGAAATAAATCATGAGCTTAAAAATACAAAATGAATTATCATATTAGTGTTGTTTTGAAAACCTGAAGTCTTTTTGCTAATCAGCTTTCTACAACAGCTTTATCAATTCCAAAAATCTGGGAGATTTACTGTGCAATGCCCAAATTGATTTCTTCTTCTATAATTCACATTATAGAATGTAGGTAAATATGATGATACAGCAGCTTTAAACAATGCATCAACATTTTTAATTATTGTATAAAATAAGACATGACAGGAAAACCCTTCATCCTACACTTAAAGAGATTATTTATTCTTCATTCACTTTTCCACCATCTGAAGTATTTGGTGCCAGCAGAATACCATTTTATGGAATTCCCTCTTGTAGTTTAAACATATTAAATTCTGCTAATAAAAGGGTCTTAGCAACTTGTAACACCTGAAGGCTTGTTCTCACCATGCTGCAGGTGTGTCTTAATGACATGAAAATCATTTAATATTTATATAGATGTTCTTACAATTCTAAGATTAAAATTACAATATTTGAGAATAATTTGTATTCANGAGAATAATTTGTATTAATATAAATTATTATAAATCCAAATAAATCCTTAACATTTGAAAATATATTTTCTTTTCCAATATTTACCAATTTTAGACATATTGGACATACTGTCACAATGCCACGCTGGAGCAGGAGAATGAGCTACAAAGCTCACACATCTGTAAACCAGCTGAGGGAAATACTTTCCTTTTATTCTTCAAAATATCAAATGCTATTGTGTTTTGGCATTGCCCAGTTAATTGTCCTTACACAAAAGATAAACACAGTCACAAATCTGAGATCTTCCCCAAGAAACAGGATGTGTCTAAAACATGTTATCTACGTAAATTAAAGTTGTGGTGAGTATAGACAGCAGCACTGTCTCATGCTAGCTATTTAAAAGCTAATGTAGTGGCACATTTTTATTAATCTTGTTCCACACATCAAACAAAAGGATCTGATGCCTTCAAAGGCCCTTTTTTTCCCCTTTCTTTTTTAAGCAGGGGGCTTTTTTTTTTTCTTTTTAAGTAGAAGAAGGAGCAGATGATAGTGAAATTTATGATGTACAGATG